>JASANE010008763.1:0-85797 GCA_030248225.1 Trileptium ribeirensis
CTGATACGATCCGGGAGCACCTACAGCCTGCATGTTCTAACCGATTGACCTCTTCTACTTGAACAATGGGCCTGAATGAACAAGGTTTGAGTTTAAAATAACTCAAGGGCCAAGTGCTGCTGGACTGTACAAACTTAGCACATTTCATTCTACTTCCAGGCACAAAACAGCTGTACTTCTCATCTCTCACTTGACAAAGACACAAACAAGTCTGTCACCTGTACAATGCAAAATACGCCCTAGGGAACCTAAACATGGTTTCTGTATATCGATATGCACACGTGCCAGAGGTCCGACGCCTCTTAAATCTAAAAGTTCTTATCACTCCCCAAGATTCATTGACGCCGCTCCCCGCCTAGCCCCCGACTGCCATTTTATGTACTAGGACAAGCTATGGCCCTAACAGGATCCCGGCTGCACCACGTTCAATGCTCGCTGTGGTACCGCGGGGCAACCCCAGCTTACACGATTCCCCCGGTGGGACACTAGTCTGGCCGGATGGGGAACCGCTTAGCTTAGCGGGCTGCTCGGCAGGGTTTACCAGGGTGTTGGCCTGGCCCCTATAATGGCCCGCGCGTCTAGTGGTATCAAGGTCCCCCTGAGGGAGGGTCACCCCTAAGCCTGCTCACAGGTAGTAAGGCTGACCCGTGAGTTCCCCCAAGTTTCACTGGGTTAGAATCCGGGGTCTTGGGAAAATCTCCTAGTTCGCGGGCATGAGATACACTGCCCTAGTCGACAGGATGAGCCATTTCTCCACACCGACTAGCGATTTAATGCGGGGAATAAACAAGGGGGCGAACGGCTAATAGGGCGGGCGGGGTGCGAGCACTGCCAGGACTAGTTGGGGTACGAAACACAAGTCCTCAATTTGGCGAGCAAGCATGGGGTAGCGGGGAGAAGGTGTTGATAGCGGGGTGGCGGGGAAGGGATATGCAAACGAAGACTGGAAACGAAAAATTCGGGGTGCCCGTTACTCGTCGTGGGAAGGGCTGCTAGTTATTCCAAAATAAAAAGGGAGTCGCTAGAGTTTCCAAAAATGGGGTTCTTTACCGATTTCGCCTAAGAAAATTCACACGTCAGATATTTATTTTGGGGCGCTCCCTCTTTTGCCAACATAGTATTTCAACATGCAAAGCAACTTTCGAAAACATCGGCATTACAAAGTTATCACAATATACTTTCCAACGCTACCTAAGTTGTGATTGAAGAAAACTTCAATTCTTCATACCCTTTGACACTACCATTTTTCGAGCGAAGGAAAACTATTGGTGCTCAGAAACGAAGTTTCCTAGGACACGGGTACCGTTTTTCTCAGCCGGTCCCTAAGCTGATTTAAGAGCTGCTATCCTTTAGTAAGTGTCGGCCTAAGTTTGGATGACGGAATGATGTCCGATGAGCCCGCTAGGGCTTTTTTAGAAACGCGGAACCCTCTACCCAAAATTTTACTGCCTAAACCTTAAGCTCTACTGTGCTCCTCATCAAAACACATGCCTAACTGATTTTCTGACTGCCCTCCCACAATTTCTTCCGTCGGACGCATCTCTGAAATTTTCCTATGAAATTTCTTCTACCCGAATCTGCTCGACTTAACTAATAAGGCGCGGCCCAGCACTTGTGGGAGCGTGAGGCATCCGTTGGACGCCACAGCACCCACAAGGGCTGCCCTTTAGTGCTTAGGCCTACGCAAGAAAATTTAATGTAAACTGTATAAGACGCCTCGGGCGGGCCTCTTCCACGCGTCCGCAGTCGAAGAGTCCACCCAAGACAAACAGATCTCCCAGAAAGTGGTTCTCGGATCCTTTTGTTTAGAACGTTGACTAACGAACTCTTAAATTAGCTTTAACCATAGGCATTGCAGTCAAAATACCTACTCCAAATTTCAACGAGGTGACATTAAACTATCAACGCAACACTCTATCGAACACCGAATAATTCACCCCCTGGGCATGATCGATAAAAGCAACCCAGGGGATGGGGAACCAGTCGAGTGTGGGTGGACATTCCCAAATTTCTGCGATTTAAACGCGATTTTGACCACGATTTGTCCCAGGCTCAACCCACATCCCAGCGCGGGCGCAGCACTTACGGGAGTGCGAGGCATCCAACGGACACCACAGCACCCGCAAGGGCTGCCCCTAGTCCTAAACTCGAGCAAAAGTTCAAAAGTATCGGAAAACCCCGGGCGAGTCTCTTCCGCACGTCTGCATGCCGAAGAGCCCACCCGGGCGAAGAGAAAAGCCAAAGCGAAAATAAAGGAAAAGCGTAAAGCTTGGCGACAACCGCCAAAACGAACAAACTTTACGAGTACAGGGCTCGACTGGTCCCTCCGTTTCTATGGCTCCGTTCTTTTATACTCGCCACTCTCCCCTCTTTGAATGCTGGCCATGTTAGTACGCTTGCCGGTCTCTAAGATTGTTTGAAAATTTAAATTTAAAATCTAAGATGATAATACGCACAGCTCGAACGATTTACATACACAACGAATGCCAAAATCGCCAGACAAACAGCATAATATAATAACAACAGCCCGCCGGCCAAGGTATAATATCTACAACGTTGGGCAGTGATGATAGCGGGAGCCCCTTTGATGCTTATAAGCACAACAGACAAGCAAGAAAAACAAGCCAAACCGCACGCTGGTCGGTGCGGCCAAACTTTTAGGAGGAATTATAACAGCGCTCAGAGTGCTGTTTTCTCATAGGGATATCGGCACATTTTTGCCGATATCTTATGAAGGAAAAACAGTAGGCGGCCGGGGGCAGGACCAGAATCATGTCCTGGCAGGCCGACTACTGGAGAAATTTGAATTTTAATTATATCTCCCACGAGAGGCCCGCCAGAGGCCGTTTTAGGCGCAAGAAACACAAAATTTTGAAGTCCCGTTTGAGTTTGGGGGATCCTGAGCGGACCCAGGGGGGTGGGCGGCCCCGGTTTTCAGCTAAACAGTTAGGGTGGGACCCGACAAGTGTCCCGGGGTCCGAACATCGGGGAGTTTTGATTATTTTAGATGCCCTTTGGGACCTGGAAGATTGGAGGCTTAAACGCTTGTTCGGGGGTCCCTAAGTACTTAGGGAATCCAAATTTTTAGACACGCTGGGGCGATTTGACAACCCAGTAGAATCCTTAAGAGGGTTCAGTCACCCCCGTTCCCTTAAAATTTGTAAGAAACCCAAAAATTAAATTTTCGCATCGCACCCTAAAATGATGTCTTAGAAAATTTGTACCCGAAAATACTCTGTTTTGATTCTTTTAGACCAAGGGTTTCGGTCACCTGCGACCTTCCTTGGGCTTATCCGGGCATTCCTTAACCACCTACACTATATATGTATATATGTATTACGAGTACCAATACACAGCAGCTATCGCGAGACACTGAACATTCGGCGTGTGTGCTGGGATCGGCCCAGGGCGACCAGTTTTCATGTAACACCAAAAATCCCTGAGACATCCGTTGGTCCCCGGCCTTGCCGAGCGCACACCCATTTTATGCACCAACTATAATAAAGAATACATAATACAATGCACAAACGTTGTACATAAACACTACGGCATCAACTTATTTCCCGAAGATCGATCGGACACCCCTAAGAGTGATCCTTTCTTTCAGATTCGGTGCCAAAAATCATCCCGGGCACCTGCGGGCGGTGGAGTGTGACCTTACGATGAGAACACAAATGAAATACAATGATTTATTTTTATTAATCAGCACAATATTACATAGTTATATCAATTCTGGTGAAGGCCACACTCCACCGGTATCCGGTCGTCCATTCCCGTTTTCCTATGAAATTTGCTAGGTTTTGAGCGTTTCCCTGTTTTCATAAGATTGGCTGTTACAAATTACGCCGCAGTTTAATGTTAGAAACTATATATTATCGAGGCTCTCAGAACACAATCGCAAATGAATCGGTGGCAAAATGGTGCTCTCGGCTCAGGCCACAACCATAATAATCGAGCTGTGACGGCTTTTCGGCTGGCCTGCAACTGCCTACCTACCTAACAACTCGGAACATCAGCAGCAGCTCGGAATAACGCTTTTATGCCTCGAGCATCCAAAACGCCTGTGCTAACGGGATACTAGGTGGGGCATGGGTTGCAATTCCGCCAGAGATAGATTAGTATCCAAACCAGGAAAAAGGAAGAGCGAAACAAACAGAATGCAACGTACAATCTACTGAAGCTATACCCCCCAGTTTCGAAATGCTGGACACGCCCCCGTGTTAACTGCGTTTAGGGTATAATGTCTGTTTGCGCATACCCCGATATTCCTTTGTTTTGTGATGCTTCTGAAGAAATCGAGTGAAAGTTAAACAGGTGACAGCTTTCTTTGTCTTATTTTACAGACTATTGACACCGCTGGCAGTGGCAACAACATAAACATATTAACAAAGCTATATAAATCGGGTCAATCTGACTTTTTTGAATCTTGCACTATGCCGACCTCCGTGTACTACGCCTTAACCTTACCGCTAGCTTCATTATTTGTGTAAGATTTAAATTTTACCCCACACATGCTCATAGGAGGCGAGATACCCACACTTTGGTGCCCCCATCTCGGAGCAAAGCGCCGACTTAATTCCGGCATCGCTCCTTCCTCCCTCCCCTGCCCGTATAAGATCGGCAGCAATTGGAAAAAACAGGGAAAATAAGCAAAAACTAGGGAATGTTTCAGTAAAAACTGAGGAAAATTAGCAAAAATTGAAAAATCCTGCAAAATTAGGAAAACATAAACTTCTAACCAGCAACTTTCGACATTCTCCTTCCTGCCGTAACAAACACATCAGTCCCTCAATCAGCCCGCGTGAAGCCCAACCTGATCCAATCCTTCTGGCCACCCCACTTCCATTCCCCCGCCCCACGGCATCCGCAGATCGTTTGAAACGTTAATTGAACGACATAAATTCTATAATAGATTGCAAACTATATGATTTTAATTAAAACTACATTGAACATGTTGCCCACACAAGCAATCTTTACCTCCTGTCAATCTCGACGACTACAAAAATTGTCCCATCCCATGCTTCAAAAGCGCGCGGTTGATTTGGGAAATGATTAAAATAGCGCTATAGTCTGTGGAAAATTGGCTCAAATTCGCAAGAACTGAGAGAATTCACAGCGAAAACAGGGAATATTTACTACAATTTGGAAGATATTTCAAAAGTGTAAAACCTATGCGTTCCCGAAAAATTCAAAATATACCATCTCTGACTTAGCCCTCCCTGGGAACCATGTTCCGTTGCAGAAACCATATAGACGTCTCAAATGAGGACCTTGTGCTCTTATGCCATCGAGCGTAATCCAAATAATAGTTCACGCGCTTAAATGAAAGTTTAATAGTAGATTTCTGTAATCTGGAGTTTCCTCGCAATGTGGAAAGCAGGGCTGTCTGACAAAGTATAATATATGACAAAATCATTTTCTAAATGTTTGAAAATATATATCGTCGGTGTAGCTACTATGCTGTATGTTATGTCCGCGCTTACTCAGTAGCTTCTAGAAGTATCTCGTTTTTCTTAATTTTGGGAATGTAGAATTTTACTTTAAACATACATCGCAAGCAATTACCGAAGTTTATTGGATCCGGAACCGGTAACCGGGATCGTCCATTTAAGCCGGGGTAACAGTCGATTCTTTCCCGCGTGGATTCTTTCCCCCCGGAAAAAATCTACTAGCGCTTTCCCCCTGAAAAACCCACTAGTAGATTCTTTCCCCCGAAAAAAACCCGCTAGGAGATTCTTTCCCCCCGGAAAAAACCCACTAGTAGATTCTTTCCCTCACTAGTGGATTATTTCCCCCCGAAATAATAAAGCAATAAAATCAACAGTTATACCCGAAATTTTTAATTTAAGTAAGATACACATTGACATACCTATATTTTTTCAGATATTTAGTCACATACTAATGGTTTAATTATTAGTGATTTAATACATACTCGTATTAAAAATGGACGACCAACTATATGATGGAATTATTCAATATCGGAAGCATATGCAGTACCCAGCCGCTATTTCAACTGATAAAAATGACAGGCGTAAATTTCGATCTGCAGCAAAGCCATATGTTTATCAGGACGGCAAGCTTTTTCATAATAGTGTGGAAGTTGTGTGACAGTCTCAAAACAAAAGATTTTAGAGATGTTGCCAGTCTCAAGCCAGGATAAAAGAGGAGAGACACCTTATAACAGGGGAAATAATCCACTGGTGGGGGAAAGAATCTACTAGTGGGTTTTTTCCGGGGGGGAAAGAATCTACTGGTGGGTTTTTTCCGGGGGAAGAATCCGCTAGTAGATTTTTTCCGGGGGGACGAATCCGCTAGTAGATTTTTTCCGGGGGAAAGAATCCACTGTTACACCGGAACTGGAACTCGGTCTTCTATATTTATATATGGTAAAACACATGAAGGAACAGATGAAGGTACAGTGGATTTAAAATGTATAAAAAATAACTTACACTAAAGTTAATGTATTGCGACGACATTATTGCCTCTCTGGAACTTTGAAGAGACCGAGGAAGCTAATAATGGTTATTTATCGATCAATATGTCGGTTTTTGTGCCCCTGGAGTAGAAATGTCTTTTACTGTTCGGTCTTGCGTTAACTGCGTCACACTGAATGTGCTTACAGCGCATGGAGCGTACACTAAACACTCGCTCTTGTTTCCATGATTGGTTTATGTGGTTCTCTTTCGTTCGTAGATTGCCGAGTCATCGATCCGTGGAAGAACTTTGACTCTTAAACCGTGCTTTTTGAGAGCTTGGACAAGTTTAAACAAAATTTGGGAGGGGTCCGGTAAATGCCGCGCCAAGGCAAGCAAAACTAAACTTTCTAAAGGTAGGTTCTAACAGAAAATAATGAAGGTATAATTATAATTGTCTGATCAGTGCTCAAAGACATTGCTTAGACTAGTGTTGGCCAACCACTGCCCGTCAGTTACATTATGATGATGACTTTCTGGATACTGATCGCACAGTTTCAATACATAAAGTTTTAAAATGTCAAGAACGCAGTTTCTTGCTGCGTTGCAGATGTGGTAATTTACTTCAATGCATACTGATTTACAAAGTTTACAAGCGCATTGGCTGGTGTTTGATGCAATTTGTGTTAGCCAATGTTACAACTATATAAGTACTTCTGAATCTATACTCTGTTATCGAGTTGGATCTAGCACCGTACACCGTAGGCTTCTGAATGGGTAAATGACTGCTACACGTATCGACCTGGCTTTGTTTTGTTAACAAACTCTTGCAGGCAGGGAGTAACCGGAATTCCGGTTCCGGCGAAAATCGTGTTCCGGTTGCGGTTCCGGCAAAGGGCAAAAACCATACCGGAACCGGAATTCCGGTTTATAAAGTTTGTTTGAAATTTTCCAAGTTTATTGCTTCATCTGTGATCCAAATATATGTAATATATATTATACAATGATCAAGCTCCAATACAACCAAGCAAAAGAAAAGATTAACTAAGCAATTTGCCGTGTGAGACGTAAGTAGGACACATAATTTCAGTAGAAATTTTTCATAATAACCTGCAACAGTTTGTTAAATCAAAGCCAGGTCGACGCTTGTAGCAGCTATTTTACACATCCAGAAGTCGGGATACGTTCGAATTAAACCAGCCCAACTGGGTAACAGAGTATGGCTTACATAGAAGTACTTAGCCTATGCTTGGCTAATATAAATTGCGTAATATAAATCCACTATACCTTCATTTCTTCCATCATCTGTTTTACTATATATAAATTTCGAAGACCAGGTTCCGGTTCCGGATCCGGTTTAAATGGACGGTTCCGGTTCCGGTTATTCCCTCCCGGTCCAGATGAAAACTTCCAACTGAAATTATGTGTCCTACATACATTTCACAATGCAATTTGTTGAGTTAATCTTTTGTTTGCTTTTATTGGATCTTGACCATTGTGTATATATAACATCTGTTTGGACCACAGACGAATAACAATGTGGAAAAATTAAACAAAAAATTTGGGACGCCGGTTCCGGCATGGTTGCGGAACACGAATTTCTCCTGAATCGGAATTCCGGTTACTCCATGATACATAGCTGTGAAGCCCCGGCGTGGTGAGAATATAGATGGTTTGCAGGAGTGGTGGAAGTATTTGTGGCTGGGACCAATAATTTCCCTATTCTCCCCATTTTTTCTTCACAATTTTAGCTTTTTTCGGATTTCGTTGATTGTTGCAGCGTGTGATATAAAAATAATGTATGGCTTATGTAACAAAACTACATTATATTAGTGATAACTGCCTAGAGCCTACATTTTGCTGTTTGACTTCGGTGTTTCTAGCAGTTAAAGTATTTTGAGTAAATTTCTCTTCAGAGGCGTCTACACTGGGGGGAGCGCCCTAGTTTGTTGGTTGTGTCCCTCCCAAAGTTAAAAACGGCAACACTTTCAACGCGATATCATTGAATTACTATATCTAGTTGACCCTTCATTGAGTGGTTGCCCGCAGTTAAAGTTTTCCTTTGACGCCACTGCTTATCTTGTGACAAGAAAATTCAAAAACCTGAAACCACTAAACATTTGGGCCTGTTTTGTTACGAATCAACCTGCAAGTTATTGGATTTTCGGCTCCAGTATACGAAAGTTTTTCCTCTGTAGCATGCATCTGGGGTCCTTAAATTTTCAAGAAGCCCTTGGATCTGCAACGTGCCTGAAAAGCAATAACTTTCCTGAAATCAGTTTGACTGGATTCAGTGTTTTGTTCAATATGTGGTACATTTAAAATCTGTTGGCCTTGGTGAGTTTTGGGCTGCAGTCTACGGAAGTCATGCGTCTATAGCCTACAGTGGGATTCCTCGGCTGTCAAGTACGATTCGGATCTGCAGCAGGCCTGAAAAACAAGCTGTCTTTACTGAAATAGGCTGCTTGGATTTAGTTCCTAATTGGTCTCCGATGGCTTTCTGGCACCACCGTCAAGATCATATGATTCCAAAAATGAACCCATAGAAGTATATACATATTTTTTATTGTAAACAATTTAGTGTAGTTTAGCATAATTACAGAGTATAGCCCATATTATGTATATATATCATATATTTGTGTCGTTTTATATGCATGTCTTCTCCAGTATTACAGCATTATGTGACTGAAATAGACAATAAATGCCAAAATTCGCTAAAATGGCATGTTACGTTTGTCGGAGAAAAAATTCCTCGGGGTCAAGATCAAAAAATTAATAGGTCAAACTTTCGAAGGAGGTAGCCAATTGTTGTCACCAGGCGGAGATGAGGGGTCACCCAACACCCCCTTCCTACTGTAGCGAAACCTCGGGTTCATAATAGTGCTCTTTGTTTTATACAGTAAACTGTTAACAACAATTGAACCCACATTTAAATCTCGGCCATTATATATTTATGAGTTGGATAACATAAAAGAGAATGTTTGACAATAAGTCTGTTTCCGATAACTCGTTTTAATTGGCCCATTTTTGTGATCGGCCTGCTTTTTTATTATATCCGCTGAATTAGAGAAAATCAGCGTGAACAACGAATACAAAATATCCGGTGAACTTCTTCATGTGTTTCATCTGTATATATGTAAGACATGACGTTTTGACTACGGATTTTTCAATAATGTATTTTCGAGAAGCGATACTTGTTAGCCTACATACAGCAGATGTCTTTTGATTATGACATTTAAGTTAAATTGCTGTTTGGTTTTCATAAAAAACGATGTGGTCGAAGCATATAAAATTGTGCGGAATGTTTTTGCGATGTGACATTAAATAATTTGCTCGTGTACACCGAACATTACTTTGCTTGCATGTTGCTATTCGATTGTGCAGAGTAGTGTAACAGTTTATTAACGTTGATTGATGTTCAAGAAATGAGTCTGACCTTCCGGGTCACGTATAGGGCACATCAGTTAGGACTGTCCCTACTGGATAGGTTCCCGCTTAGTTTAGACTACTCTCTCTCTTCTGGCCTGTCGCACGGCCAGTATCAGTTTGGATACCATCCTAGTTTAGCCAACTACTGTTGCGGTATTCTGGCAACCACTGTTCCAAAAATACTTTAATTTCGAGGCGTGGCATATAGTAAACAATAGCGCGTTCGTGGACAAAATTAACATAAAATCGTAACGGACCTCTCCTATCACTGCCTCTCTTATGTAGACCTTTACATTCATGCAGTTGCATGACTGCAGTTTGATTCGAGCTGCTACGACTAGTTTAGACTCAGTCTTTACAGGCGATAATATTATTTCGGCCTCTGACCTTACTGGCTAAATTCTTTGGCCAACCCAACTGCTCGTTTAGACTCTGTATTTACTTGCGTTGGTAACCCAAAATTTGTAGAAACCCAGTTGCCAGCCTGCACTCTGTGGGGCGCCCGTTACATATAGATAACCGCAACCGAAATTACATTTTAAAGGGAACTGTAACCAGAGCATGGTTTTATAAATCTATATACTCACCAGTTGTAATCACCGACCAGGCCTCATTTAAATAACATCGCCAATTGTTTAGCCTTGCGTTGGGGGTCAGAGGAAAGCCCCCTCATTTATAGCGGCAGTTTGCTGTAAAATGTCTGAAAGTAGATCGCAGCCAACAGACAAGGTGTCACTATGTCGGAAGAGCGCCACAACCATGGAGAATTTTGAACCGCTTTTATATATAGTTGTACACGCAGCGACAACATACTCGGGCAAAGCATTCTAATATTGAACAGTTCGGATATCAAACTGGGGGTCACGGTTGTTTCTCGATCGAATCCCGGTTAACACGGAGACTTAGGTTGTGACGACGTGTACCAGCATTAAGCGGTAGTTTGAAAAGCGTGGACCAATCATAATCGACGAGACCATGAAATAGTTTGTTGAGCATAATTAAACCAATACGTGACTGTCGCCTTTGTAATGACTGGCTCCCAAGAAACTCGAGGCGATGGAAGACAGCGGAGACGATAAAGAAATGACGTGGCTCGTTCCTGGACGCCTCCGATCATGGCAATGTGTCTTTGATACCAAGGATTCCACGCACACGATGGGTCGGACCAGCACAAAGTATAACAGGACAAATACGTATTTATTCCAATAGCACAGGGATCGTCGCGAAACGCCTAACATCCTGTTAGCTGTCTTGACTGTGCAACCACAATGTTGAGAGACCTTCAGATTTGCGGAAACTACCATCCCGAGATCGTTGCAGTGCTGCTGTACAGGGATTACTAATCTACCAATCGTATATTCATAGCACGGGTTTTATAAGCCAACGTGTAGCGAGCCAAATTTATTGATATTGAAGTCAAACTGCCACTCCGCTGCATACTTGGTAAGGTTGCACGTCATTTTGCGTATCACTGACATCGAGGTAATCTAAATTTTTGTGTATGCGACGCAAAAGTTTTGTATCGTCTGCTGATTTCAGGACTTTACAAGAAACGTGGTCGTCAAGGTAACTGATGTAGTACAAAGACAGTATAGGGCCATTTGGAGCCTTGGGGTGGGGCGGAGGAAACCAAGGAAAGAGACGATCGACATACATTGACTTTGACATCCTGAGACATGTCACTCAGGAACTCCTCAATCCACTTCAGTAGTTCACCATGGACACCATAGCCATGCAGTTTGGTCAGGAGGCTTTGGTGGGGAATAGTAGAATAAATCATGGAAGGGATGCTACTTTTGCTTTCAGTGTATGGTGATTTACAACAATTATAAGGGCGCTGAATGGTGCTTGACGTAATTTTTGTTTGAGAGACTTGCATCAATATTAAATATATATATACTCAAAATTGGTTTTGTTATTGTGTGTTGTTCAAGTTCCCAATTAAGTATTAAGTATTTCTAAGCTGCTCTGACAGGCCGCATGTCCGATATGAGGCCTTTCAAGCTTTTTAAAATCGGCCCAGTAGTTATTGATGAGTTCAGTGGAAACACGGTACCGAATTTTAACCCTGTGACGAAAATAAAAACGCTTCGCTTCGCTCCGTTAAATTAATTAGCTAATCGACCTGCAGCTTCTACTGAGGGTTTTACGTAACCTTTATTTTATTAGATATATATCGTTTTTTCTACTCCAGACTGATTGATTTTAAAAATTAAATATTGAAATTATTTTCCACAGTTTTCTTATATCGAAAACATCTGTGCTATTTTAAATTAAACTTATGCGAATTAATAAAGCAAAATCAGCTAAAACAAAATAATTGGGAGCGAAATACTGCTTAAATTAAACTTAATTCTGACCTTTGTAATAGCGTTTTCAAAAATCGAGCCCGCTGCTCTCTGATTTTACGCGAAAAAAGTTGTCTTTTATGTAACAACGGTTCGCAGCTGGGTGGCGTAACTTCCTAACACAATGCCCATACGACCCCGCCAATCATAACCTCAAGGGCGGACCATAAGTTTTGCAATTCTAGCACTTTTCTTGGTCAGACTCAAGAAACTATGGAGCTTAGCATGTCACAGACGCGCTTCACGCGGTGTGTCCAGGGACTTACCTCCTGGGACGTTGGACCTCATACATATCTATCGATAACGCACCGTTTATTACATATATACATCTATATTTGCTTAACAACCAAATGATTTTAAGCTTCTATAAAGCGCTGAAAATACCTTATTAATAAATGCAGATAAGGTATAATTTTTTACAGCTTATAACCATAAGATAGCAAACCATGACGTATATATTAATAAAAATATTGAGGGTGAAACCGAAGTTTAATGTTTCAGTGAATACATGTTGAATATTGTATTTGGGAATTAACATCCATGGTGGGCCGGGGAGGGGTAAAGAGTATATAAATTTGGCTCTGTGGATAGGCCAATACGCGCTTTGATTTGCGGAACTTAACTACTTTTTCTGGTGGTTGTTTTTACCCCCATTTCCCGTTTGGGTAATTGTTTAACTTATGTAAGTTTATGCTAGCACTAATATATAAGATGTGCGCAGTGATATAGCGAAAGTAAAAATTGTGTTTCATTTCTTGATTTAAGAAGAGTTTTATGTTTATTTGATTTCATTTTTGGCGTCAAAAGTTTTTTAAATGGATTTATTTGATTTCAGTCAAGTTAAATTGATCTGTCTAAACTAAGTCATTGAGTGAAAACAAGTGGAAGTTGTGCGTTTAAAATCTTGGTTTATATTTGATAACACCAACAAGTTGATCCATCCAAAACCGAATATAAATACCATATATATGTATTGGTTGATATTTCCTACAAAATTGATTTAAACTCTAGTTGTCTAACAAAACGGATTTAAAATTATGTAACTGAACTTCGTTCCACTCAATTTTATTTCAGTCTTAACAAGTGAATTCAACTTGACTGAAAACATATTCATTCTGGTGCAATTGGAATATATTTTGGCCCCAAAAATGAAATAAGTTCAATTTTAATTTTCTTTTTAACGTATCGTATCTTAGTTCTTTCATTATTGTTTAGATTGTAATTTTGTTACTATAATACACTGGTCGAATACGATGGCCGGAGAGGTAAGTAAATCGCATCAAGTTTAATTTAGGTATATAACATACGTGCTCCATGTCTGCTCCACAGGTGGTTGTTACACAAGCAAATAATAATAGGATTCTCTCGAAACCTGCAAATCTGGGAAAATCTTGCGTACATAGAAATTTACCATATTGTATATAAACAGAGTAACATTCTTTTGCTTAATGCTTGGTCGATTATTGGCATCGATATTGGCATTTTTGAAACATCAAATATACCGATGCCGATATTGCAAACGGTAGAAAAAATTTTAAAATGGGTAGAAAGTTTGGATATTGCGACCGCCGAAATCATGGTTAGAACGTTTGTTATTTCTCGAATCGATTACTGTAACTCCTTGTGTTGTCGCGTTCCCAACTATATAAGCATGCGAAGCGGAGCGAGCGAAACGATTGGAGTTTATGCTGCGGGCGCAACGGGATATATATGGAAAATCTCTTTTATCTGTATACGCACCTGATGGTGCTCTGTCCGGTAGCGTGATGGTTTGCTTTGTTCGATTTTCGGCTTCACATTTTATTTGATTAGGATACACTGAAATTGATGATACGACCCTCAGCGGGTGTTACAGATCCGGTAATGCTTTCGAAAAGTGGAGCAGTTTTTTGAACGATGATAGAGACGTAGCGGTAACAATGTCATTCGATAGGCTATTCCAAAGTCGCACGGTCCGACAAGCGAAGCTGTAAGGGGCGCAGTTCGTAAAAGGGATGTAACGAGTTGAAGTTGTGCCCGCGTAGACGATCGTCCGCATTGACTGATAGCTGTAGCTGTCATTCATAGCTCATTTTCGGCTGGACCGATTTCGCTAAATTTTGTGTGTGACAACAAACGTGAATTTTTTGTTTGACAGCAAAAGTTATGGTGATGTGTCCTTTAGTTAAGCGTGAACAACTCCGATTCATCTGAGTCAAAATGGCAAAAAAGCTGGATTTTAAGGGTTATTTGCCAAGTCTGGCCATACGGATACCAGTGTTTCGCAGCCAATATCTCGCGATATAGGCCTCTTATCGAAAACCAAAGACAACTTGCACGAGATCTAGAAGTAGTTTTTTTGTGGGACCACTCCCTGGGTTGCCCTGTGTCTAAATATGGTTTGTCAACCCTTTTCCAGAAATAGCTATACTTGAAATTTCGACATGTTATTGCGACCTTACAATGTGTGTCTATTAGGTGATTAAGCGCGCTGGATACTATGGATTTGCCATCTAGTGCCCAACTTGACTATATATTATACATGGTGTATTAAGGGTTTTACTATCGATGAACCTGGTTTCCAAAGTGCAGTGCATTTTCATTTGTTTGGTTATGTGTTGCGTTCAGAGTATCAGGAATAGTCTGTATATTGGTATCTCTGGAAGTTGAATAACATGATTTGGCTATCTAGAGTCAACCGTGTATATTTCAGATGTTTTCAAGTTGCTTAGGGTCAGTGAACTGTATTTCCAGAAAATAGCTCGTCCTCGTTTGTCAGAATGTAGTGAAACATAGTGGAGATTGTCTGTTGCAGGGGTGAAATCTTTTAAAAAAATTAGCCCATTTTAGTGCCTTTCACGGAAGTAAGGTTATTTTTATCTTAACTTTCAAATTTTTTCTCTGGTTGGATTTATTTCATAGTAAAATGATAAATGTCGATGCCTCTTTTTTGTTTTTCGATTGAGGATTGTATTATTATTGTATTAAGGATTATCCATGATTCTATGAGTAGGACATTTGGCGCCGCCATGGTTTATCGACCCAAAATTCTTAGTTTTACTGTTAGTCCCGGGCGGCTGATAGCTTGTACCTGGGGGTTTTAGGACATGGGAAACTTATTGCTAGTGTTGGTTTTGTTCTAACTTTTGCGGTATTGTGTGATATCCACATTTAGCATATCGACGTATGTTATCGAGAGTTGATTGGCTGTGGATGCAAAAGGCGTAGGTGTACCTATGCTTCACTATATTCTGCAATCTCGATAGAGTTATATAGTATTATAGTTTTTGCCTTTTGTCGAAACCGCAAGCGGAACACGATTTTCGGGGGAACTAGAGCCTAAATTCCTGTTAAACTTTGTAAGATGCATCACGTTAACTTTTGGAACTCGGAATATTTGCAATGTAATTTCTTCCACAAAATTACTGTCGTCGACCGACAAGTTTGGTGACATACTTGAACATTCTTCTAATGAGCAATCGATTTGAATTGACATATATACATTGTTTGGAACTATCAAGAAGTAGCTCATTGTATTATTTTCATTAATTATGATAGCGGGAATTAGCTGTTGCATTAGTCTGAGAGTTTATTTGTTTGAATTTATTACAAAGTATATACCCTTTATACAAATTATATACCAAAGAAACCAGTTTGGGATTAATTTAGACAGTTTGTAGTAAAATACACATTGAAAAAATCGAGCATTTTGGATGTTTGAATAAAATGTGATAGTTTCACAAATATAAATGTTTCTTCTGGTGTAATCTTCAGTTTCTCCGTAAGCTGCTGTGTTAAAGACTATTAGCATATTTCAGGCTAATTCACTAAAAGACAAAGGAAATAATGCGCTTTCCGCTGGAAGATACAACGACGCAGTAGATCTTTATAGCCAAGCTATAAGCATGGACCCAGGTAACTATAAACAACTATAGTCGTTTCCGTGATGTTTGCCGCTGGCAGCTTCGTTTTGATAAATTCTAATCGACAAGAAAACAAATTTTAGGTTCGTGTTCACCAGGGTTGTTCACGGATCAGAGCCTTGCTCAGAGCATCAGCGACACATTACGTAGATTGAAACATACCTCGCTTTGCGTCTCTGTACCATTATGTTTAATAATGTACCTATAAGACATTTTTGCCCTATATGAACTGTTAGTTCATTTATATATATTCCCTCTACCTGTATATACATATGTACAGTCACATGCGGCGATCGGAAACTTAGTGAAATTATGTTGTACACGTTCGACGGGTAACGAGTAAATTAAATGTGCAGTAAATTACGCAGGGGGGGCACAATGGGACGTATTTTCGTCGTACGAAGGGCCACCGAGCTCGTGTATGGTATCAGCCATCTGCCTTATGAAAATCGCCTACGTTATCTTTCAAGTCAAACTCTAGAAACAAGCCGCCGTGGAGCTGATTTGATTCTTACATACCAGCTGTTTCATAACTTACTAGAGTTTGACTGGTCAGACCTATTTGTGCTCAGTGATTTAGCCTTAGGGGCCACCATCTCAAAATTGCCAAGCCACGATGCCGATTGAACTGCCGGCTGCACAGCTTTGCTGTTCGTGTCATTTCACTTTGGAATTCATTGCCTCAACACGTCGTCGAAGACCCGTCTTTGACCAGCTTTAAACATCGCCTCCATGTCTCAGCGGCACTAGGTGAACTGTAATGTTCTTTTCTCTGCTGTGTTCTTTATTCATTTAGCCAATCAGGCTGTCCCCTGGTGTTGTGGACTCGACATACCGACTGTGCTATGCCCAACCGCTTTGTCGCTGCCTTTCAAAGATGAAGCACAGTCCTGGTACGAACTACTGGCGTATCTTGGAATTCCGTGACACACCATGCCTATCGACAAATAAAACAATCATCGAAAATTTTTCAGCTTTCGTAGCCTCGTCAAAGTTGCATAAATAGTACCACAGCACTAATATCAGGACTGTATTCCAGCATATTTCTAAGCCATTATACCTTTTCCTTTAATCACCTAAATATGGAAAGACTAGTCGGTTGTGGAACTACATTTGTGAGCGGAGCTTGGGCTGTGGCATTACGAATGTACTCAATTTTATGTTCTTGTAACTACATTGCATAGGGCTTTATCATTGGTAAAAATATTATATTTGAATTCTTCGACCCAAAAAACCCCATAATGGTTTGATTGAAGCGATTCTATTTCAATAAATAACACAAATATTTCAAAATTCTCTATTCTCTATTTTAGCTGCATAAGCTTAACTAATTAGCTAATTACTAATTAACCACTCAATTTTTTTAATCCCAAATATCAGGTGTACACTCTGACATGATAGGCTTTCAAACAAAAAAAATTTTTTTAAATCGGTTCAGTGGTTCTTGAGATCCGTGAAAGACGAACGGACATCGACATTTTTGCTCCCAGACAGAAAATAAAAACGCTTCGCTCGGCTTCGCCGAGCTCCGCTCAATAAGAATGACTGCTTATGCCTTTGAAATAAAAAAATTCAGAATTTAATATTTTTCAGTAAAAATGTTTAGCAAATAACCTCAGAGTTGGTGAAAACGTCTGTATTGTAGTTTAAACCAACTTTTGAGCCATTTTTTTTGCTGAAATTAATCAAATGTTTAGCTCCAATAAAAGTGCTTTTGTTGAAAGTTTTTAGGCGGAGGTTTGCCGTGGAAACCGAAAATTTTGGCCAGGGTCCCAACGGGGACATCCCTTCTAAAGCGCACCGAAAACTACCAGCACAGCACTCCTATTGGAAAACGCAGAACAACCAGCGCATATTTGTTCATTGCATAACATCTAGTAACTGAGGCTGTTGATGGCGGAAAATTCAAATGCTATCTTAAATGTTTATTCATTCACTCCGAGCTCGTGTATAAGTTTTGCATGACTGTGACTCAATTCTTGCTCCGGGTTCTGACAGCTTTAGTTTACTCTGCATATAAAATTCATAGATACATCAGTTTTAATGTAACACAGATATACAACTTGTGGATATGTTTTCAGTAAATTGTTTTAAATTGCCTACAAAATGTATGTCTCCAGAATTTTTTGAACAGAATTATGACTTAGATAATTATGAATTGCTGTGCAGCGATATATCCCTTCCAAGTCTGCACTTTTCTGACGGACTGCCTAAATGTCTTTGATAATATTTGTCGTATTGTAACGTGTACTGTTTGTAAGTGTACTTTGAGTTGGTAACTGGTGACAGAACATCGTGAACATTTGATTTTTTTTGTTTTAGCTAATCACGTTTTGTACAGTAATCGATCTGCCGCGTATGCGAAAGCTCAAAAATTTGACGAAGCGTTGGAGGATGCAAATAAGACGTTAGAGTTGAAACCAGATTGGCCGAAAGTAACTGTTTTAGAATTATACTGGTTTTAATTGCATTTACTAAGTTACTTTAGGTGTTTAGGTTTACAGTAATTAATATTAACAAGCTTGCTACTAAAGTATTATTATTGCAAAACTTTGCTGATATATCTTACTTTGGTTTTGCGCAGTTTGTGGTCTAAACGTTTGGGCTGGTGCTTTATAGGTCGTTAGTGATTCCGCATATCGCTCTTGAGCTTTAGTTGTTAGGCGCTAGAGAGTGTGCTGAATACATGTGACGCTCACAATGTGGCTAAAATTATCATCGACTAGAAATTACTCGAAATAGTTACTCCACATGTCGACTCCTTGGTTTTAGTTCTTAGTATTAAAACAATATATAGGTGCTAGAGTGTGCGATGAATACATTTGACGCTTAGAATGCAGCTAAAATTGTTTTAACTATAAATTCATTATTTATATAGGAAATCATACGGTGTACTTCTACAAAATTAACGCCTGCTTAATTTCCTACATTTTCATTTTGACAAATTTATTTGATTTGAAACATAGACGGTGCTTTTGACATCGGCATCAATGGAATGGCTCTCTACTGAACAACCCCCCGGAAGATCATATTAAATATTAGGAATTTTTTTACTTTTGGTTGCCTTTCGAATATTCCACAAACAATGGCAGCTTATCAGTACCAAATTTGTCTGAGAAAGTATTCCCTTAAGTATCTTAATGGAGTACCGAAATCAGAGGAACAGTGTGGCGGTACCGCGTGTTGTACCAGCCAGCACTCTTTACGAAGATGTAACATGATTTTGATTTGGTGGCATGTTGTTATTTTATAAGCTTATACTGAGGACTATTTTAGGGTTACTCAAGAAAAGCAGCTGCTCTTGAATTTTTGAACCGCCACGACGAAGCTATTAGTGCCATTGAAAAGGGTTTGACTTATGATCCAAAAAATGCGGCACTTCTTGAAGCTCGTAGAGAAGCCCGCACACGGCAAGCTCGATCAGGTAGGTACATTATTTTCATTTTGCTTGGGCTATTTGTTACAGTTTTAAATTATGCGCGATACAGTTAATTTGCCAGGTTAGCCGTTATGCCATCGAGGAGGAATGACGATATTCGATATTTTATGATACACTTTGGTCTTCTAAAAATTATGTCTGCACATATTTTTGATTTTGGTGAAGGGTTCAACATTTCACGTTTTAACATCGCAAGTGTTCTGGATTTTCTATGAAAGTGAAAACAGAGTTACCAATTGCAAAAACCTCCCTATGCAAATTATTTTAGTATACATACTTCGATTTGTATCCTTTTGGCAATCTTGATCTATGTTGTGTGGACTGAGCGAAGCAAGTGCGATAGAAGTAAATGCGAATAGCTCTTTATAACTTATCAATCCCTGTTACAGTGCTGGTCCCACAGTCTTGCATGATGCAGATTCAATAAAAACAACGGGCACGGTGAATACGTGCAAACAAAAACATAATCTATTTGAATTAGGAATTTTGTATTATATTTCAGGTGGTGGCCGCGAAATGAAGCTTGATAGGAATCCATTCGATGATCCGATGCTTTTAGCAAAATTAGCGAAAGACCCTAGAACATCATCGTATCTAGCTGATAAAGAATTTATGCAAAAATTAACAAATATGGGAAAAAATCCCGATCAGCTGCTGTAAGTTGATTTAAGAGTTATGCTCTTGTTTTCTAGACCTACGCAATCGCAAGAGAGAACATAGTAGGGCCTCTCTCATTTTATCCATTATTTTATCATGAATAGTTGAAATAAAAGCAGTACTTTATAATTTTTGTTATAATTGTTTATTTGTTACGACGATAATTGTGATGTCGCCTCAGTATCTGGTAATGCTGTGAGGTAGTCCTGGAGGCAGCGGAAATTTACTAAAGGACTCAAACGTGTGAAATGCTCCTTTCGTGAAGAAGTCAGGCCTGTTTATTTACTTATATGGTATAATGTCAATACTGCGTGGTTGTTTAAATCACTCAACATTGTACTCCCGCGAACTACTATTTGCCTTATATGGAATACTGTCTATTGTATATTATCACAGAATCGACGATCCGCGTATGATGAATGTATTATCTGTTGCTCTTGGTATTGATCTCGATGCTGCAAGCGCCGGTGCACGCAGAAATGACCAACGCCGTGGGGATGACTTCTCGCCGAATGCATCTCACGAATCTAGTCCACCACCGCCTACCTTTTCGCGCAGCAAGACTAACGAGAAAACTTCTACGGCACAGATGAATGGGGAGCCGATGGATACCTCCAGCGAAGTAACCGGAGAACAGAAGAAGGTTAGTCTATGGAGACGTCACTGTTGGCAGGCATTGTATGGGCAAGACATATTTTTCGATATACCTATGTAATGTCAATATATCATCTTTAGTGCTGAAACCCGGCTTTTTTATTATTGTTGTATAAACAGAAACCGTTATCTTTTTAATAGTATGAACTAATAGCAAACATTTATTTTTGGCTACCTTGGCGCAGGCAGGAGCAATTTGCCAACTCACGTACGTAACATGCGCTATTTTTTTCGGTCTAAAGCACAAGGCTTGTTTGTTTTTCTGGACGACGATTGGACTAAATATTTATCCTAATATTAATCGGAGGCCGTTCAGTTAGCACAGGCAGCCTTGTTACCACAATTGCCTAAGCACAATGCCTTTGTAGCTCAAGTTTATAAAATGTTACACAATTGACGTGTTCTCAAAAATGAACGAGCAACTAAAAGGATATTAGAAAATCGTTATGAACCATTCGGCGCAACGTTGTAATAACCGATAAAGGTTTAAATCAGATATATAATACACAAACGTCGAAACAGACTGAACGCTTATCCGGTAGTAAAGAGTTAGCACAGCATGTAAATATATATATGACGGATGTTATTATGCAAGTAAGCGATGAGCTCGTAGCGTGTATTTGTCACGCACTGTCATGCTATCTGAGAAGTGTGTTGAGAAAGACAAGTCCTATACAGGCACGAGCAGTGTATTTAAAATTACTGATATAGTCAAAAGTTGGTGATATCAGTTAGAGGTTGATGTGTATAAAATAGTAAAAAATTTTCCAGCTGACTTCTCCAAAGTGGGGGCATTAACATTTTTCTGTGGTTCCTGACAATAAATTATGTCCTCCGATCAACGCCCTTGGCAGTATTTAGGCTCTTCTACAAATATTTTGCTTATCCGGGTAAAAACCCTCAAAACCTCACCAATTTTTAACAAAAATACCTTTTTAAGTCAAGAAATTGTTGCAATGTTGGTTTGAACCGTAATACAATGTTTTTGCATCGTTTTTGAGACCTTTTATTACCATATAGAAGATTTGGAAAATTTTTAGATTTCGAAGGCGGGAGCGGGCGCCTATGGTTCAAGCCATGGGGGCCTCCGGCCTGTTCACAGCCTTGTGTAAAGTGGGGTGTGCATGTTCTTTTTCCGGAGAAATTTAAAACGGAGGAATACATTTTGCTTAAAAATGTTAAATATTTCCGTAATTTCATGTATTTTCACGCAATAAAACGACGTTATATTATAAAAACTTTTAATTAATGTTTAAAAACATTTCGCTTACAAAAAACTTAAATTTTGATACAATTTTTTTTTGATTTACATGAACATGGCTGTTTCGGCCGAGTTGAAGCTACGGGCATGGGGAAAATTATCACGGTCATGGGGAGATTCGGAAAGTGGGGGTCCACCCCATCTTCCCACTGTAAACACTTCAGGGAGTAGTAGTTGAATATCTTTTGGAAATATTTCAGCGAGTGAAGAAATCTGGAGTTTCTCGCAGCGTTATAAATTTTGTTGGTTGTATACTGATACGGTGAACGACCATGGCTTGTCAGTTGTTCTCTTCGACCTTTGTTATTGATGGAGTGAGTATATACTTTATTTAGCACTGAGCAATTATTCAGGTAATAGGTAATATTTTAAGGCGCTTGAAGAAAAAGACCTCGGTAACAATGCTTACAAGAAAAAAGATTTTGATACTGCTCATATGCATTACAATAAAGCCATTGAGCTCGATCCGAAGAACATAACGTTCCTTACAAATAAAGCTGGTATGTTCACAACTTTTATTTTATCGCATATTTTCAATGATTTAGAAATGCATTTTCGTAGACGTGTAAGACTAGGTGCGTTAACTGTCCCAGAAGGATTTGTTCCGCAACTGTTTGTAAATTTGCTGTCATACCAATGGCACGAATTTTTTTATTTTTAAGAATGTATGTATGAGAGTGTTACTAATATCTGGCAAGCCAGGGCAAACTGGAACGAACGTGGTCTTAACTGTGATTGCCATTATCACATGTAGCAGGTTTTTGTGCTTGATACTAGCTGGAGCATAAACCCTTTGGAACCCCTGAGGCCATATAATGTTGCTCTGATAAGGGTTAATGAAGGAACAGTACCATCGCATTTTGCGTGTCACAGAACCTAAAGTAGCTTATAAGAACGTAGTGGAGATTGTTTATTGTAGGAATGAAATGTTTTAAATTCCGTCTGTGTGTGTGATCGGCCATAACTCGGTAAAGTCTTAACCGATTTTCATGATCTTGGGCTCATTCGAACCAGTATAGTCGATTTACCGTGAACATCACCGAGCGTTTTTATTTGAGGTCTTATTCCGGGGTCAGAGGCCAAAAGGTTTTTTGCCCCATTTTAGTACCGTTGGAGACAAGGTTATTTTTATCTTAAGCTTCGAAATTTTTTCAGTGGTTTTTTTCATAGTAAAATGATAAATTCCGACGCCTCTTTTCTGTTTTGATCGGCTCCGGTTATGGGGCTTGGGGTACGGGCGTATGGCGTTCCCATGGTTCCTCGACCCAGTTAATTGTCTAAAGGCTCCGAAAACCACGCATAACCAAATAAATGAAGACTAAATCATTTCGACCTTTCACATCCACGCAATAACATGCAGAAATGTGAAAAATGGATATTTCTGGCTAAGGGTCGAAGATCCCTGTTACGGAGCAGTATCACAAAAAGAGTTCGGCTAAGTTGTAGATGTCGATGAGGTAATTCAGGCTAGCCTCTGTTTTTCGATGTTACGCCTCAATAGCGAGATACAGTCTGCGACGCACAGTTACCTCTGTGGCTGGATTTAACAAAGAACCTTTAAAAACCTGTTTTGACCATATCAAGTCGGAGATATTACTGTAACTAAAAACGCATCACTTGTTATTGAACAAAAATTCGTGAAAGATTCAAGCGAAAATGAAGTATGCGTGGCATCAACAGACAAAAATTTTCATCATTTTTCGTCCTAGCGCGCTCTGTGGGAACATCGCTCTCTGTGCTCGCTCCATATCAAATAAATAATTTCTCGTAGTTGGAACAAATGTCCAATTTGAAAGCTCTTTGGTTCAAGTCACAATGTTGTTGTCTGTGTGATAAAATTTTCATTGGTTTAAAAATATAACCAGAAATCCGGAAAGAAGACACTAAAATATGTTATGCTATTCTTTCCCTTACTTTGGCATCGAAGGCAATAAATTGCTTGCTAAATTACGCACCTTCAAAACTATAAGCACTAAATTTCTTACATTGAACACGGAAACAACAGGAATTCATTATGAAGTTATTCATAGTTAACAACAAAAAGTAGAATTTCAAAATTATTTTAAATCGTAGTTTCACAGCACTCGCCGTATTTGAATCATACCGCGCAAATACCGTTGCATTTATTTATCCAGGAACTATAGATCTATAGATCCATTACAACCTTCTGCGTGCAACTAATTTGAAAAAATGATAAAAGTAATATATTTGGTGTACAGAACTGAGATTACCAGAGTTTTGCTAGAGTGACACGACATATAAGAAACTGATGCTTGGTCAAAATTTAGCAATATACTTTTTGGGTAATTTTTTATTTTGGCTCATTTCAAGCTCAAAACAAACGACGCTCACGGCAAAAAATCGATGGCGTCTAAATTACTATAAAATGTAGTTACGTACAAATACGCTGAGACATTTTTTTCTACTAACGCACCTGGAGGAAATAAATCGCCCTGGTGTTTTTGGTTCGACAAGCTTGGAGCTATGGGCCCCCGGTTACTGTTTTGATATTGTTGAGAAGCTAAGTGGGTGATTTGATAATGTTCAGCTGTCTTCAGGAACTGGGATATTATGCCATTGTGTATAGCTGACCACGTAAATTTTTTTGTTGCCTAAGTGACGAGTTATATTGATTTGTTTTTGAAATGTGTTGTGTTTCGTGCGAAGAAAAATTTCTGTAGCTTCCTCGCCAATGAAAACCCAGTTTGAATTGCAATCATTGCGTGTGTAACTTTAATTATATTTCAGCTGTGTATTTTGAACAAGACAACATGGACGAATGCATTAAAACCTGTGAAAAAGCTGTTGAAATTGGGAGAGAAACGAGAGCAGATTATAAGTTGATAGCGAAGTGAGTAATAAAGTTGTCTCAAACAGTAATAATCGTAGCAACCATACCATATCTGGTAGAATAAAAAATACCATAGTAAGTTTTTATTCTACTCGATAAAGTTTCAACACTAGTAATAGCAACTGGGATATGCTTGAGTTAACGACTTATATTAATTTCATAAGCATTTAAAATTTCCTACCGAGTATATTATAATGAAAAATGCCTGCATATAGATAGATAATAATTATACATTGTTTGCGCGCTGTTGTACCACGATGCAGTTTATTAAAAGCAATATTTATGGAACTATGGTTTTCGGTATCAATTTGTGATGGTAGCATAAAGAAAATATTTTAAATGGATAAATCGTTAAAAACTTAAACGTTTTCACGTAATTAACCCAGTTAAAACAGCACGTACTTGTGGGTCATTTCACGCTACCATGTCCTTTTGGTTGGGGGGTGTAAAAGTCGATATTTTGGTCTGTAGCACAGAAGCGGGCCGGGAACTAGCAAAAATGTTATTTACACCAGGAAGCCTCATTACTTAGCCATTTTTAAACAACAAAAATTTTTTGGCCTCACCCTGCCATAAGGGGCTGGACATTCACATAGGTCCCAAATTGACAGAAACCTGTTTTTACGATCTGCTTTTTCCGGGTAATGGTGTGGCTCGATGTTAGAAACTATGGCCTTAATTCTTTTTTGTGCATAATTAGGTCTACACTACGCTTTTAGTTATATACACAAATTTCAAATCTACACCAATCCTGGAGAGTGCGGCGGCCGACGTGGAACGAACCCCATTTTTCCACCCACCCCCACCCCCTCCGACCAAATTCTTTTTTGGTCATTACTCTTTACTTGTGCACGGTACATAAACGTTATTCATAGGTCATACCTATCCCTGGGTACCTTTTGAAAAAATATTAACCCACGGTTTCTTGTTACCTACCCCGGCGCCAGGGTTAAAAGATCGATTTTAGCTCATTAATTACTCCCCCCGGCCATTGCTAGCTTGGGGTATGGCGGAGTGAGTACAAGTCTAATAATTTGCCTGTTATGGTTCATTCCTATGAGGAAGAGAATGGTGAAACGATCTGAGCTCTATCTTACGGCCGACCTGTTGATCTCAGGCTTTTACACCTTCCCCCGACCACCATCAAAAATTTCGAAAAATCGGCCACGTGACGGTATTGCGATGAAATTAGGCGTCTTTAGTTCATATTGTGGCACTGCATTTCGGCCACATATGACACAAAATTATTTTTTTTATTTTGAATTTGACCCTCCGACCACATTACCAGGGATGTACACTGGCGATTGATATGCATGTACCAGTTATTTTGGGATGAAATAATGTAGAGTGCATGGTGTGAAAAAACAGTTTAGTGTTGCTTCTCGAATTTTTGAGTGGTTTTCAACATAAACAAAAAATTTACCCCCCGCAGACCACAAGTTACTTCTGGCAATCTAACATGTCTGGCAAAGGGAAGATTGTAATTTTTTTGCATAACATTTCCCCCAGGCTAAACTCTCGATACAAAAAGCTACCGTTTATGGCCGCTTCGTTTCCATTTAGTAACAGCTATAAATCGGCACCTCCGTATTTTATAAGTGGTAAGTTCGGCTCAAGAGTAGGCATAATAGGCCTTATTTTTGATATACGGAGCGCAGCTCGGCCAAGCCTCACTTTGATGGGTCGATAGGCTGCACGAGATATATGATCACAAAATTGAGGCTATATTCAAACTGGGGCATGCCAGAGGCCACTTTACGCCTGATAGGCTGGCCATCAGGAGTAGTGGTTGGGAAGCTATAGCATCAGAACGGTTAAAAAATTTACTATAACGACATCAATTTCGGAATCCTTGACGTTTTTTGGTCATAGGGAGTAAAAATGAAGATAATCGGAGTCAAAAAGTTATTAGTCAATTTTTCTGGGACAAAAGGACATCGTAGCGTCAAATGACCCTTGTATGTTATGGTATTGTCAATGCCCCTGTCGTTTAGAAAAGGATTCCGGTGTCACCGTAATAGATACAACTAGATAATTGTATCTGAGGCAGCTACTGTAGTTCCCTTGTATGTACATGTGCAGTACATACTGTAATGCAAAGAAATTTTCGACAATTTCATATACCACATTTTTAAAACTGTTGTATTGTATAAAACACAAACACACAAGACACCATACATACAGACATTCACACAGACCACAACGGGATAATTGTATCTGAGGCAGCTACTGTAGTTCCCTTGTATGTGTGTATGTACATGTGCAGTACGTACTGTAATGCAAAGAAATTTTCGACAATTTCGTATACCACATTTTTAAAAACTGTTGTATTGTATAAAACACAAACATACAAGACACCATACATAAACATTCAAAATATAATGTAACGCTTAACGACTTTTTATGGAATACTAATATTTACGGAAATAATAGCAATTATTACTTAAATATCACTGAAATTATTGCGCACCACAGTATGCATAGTACACTGAATTTGAGAAAATACATCATTTCTGCATCAAACCAGTAGATTAACAGAAAATGAGAATAGCAGATAATAGTAATTTGAAACAACTATATTGATCACTAGTTGTGTCTTTTACTGCTTTTGGCCATGCTCAAGGTAAGGTTGTTATGCATATGGTATAAATGTGGTTTTTTAATTTCCTAATTAGCATTGGTTTCTGAAGTATAATGCCTTTTAATTACAAAACTTGAAGGCTATTCTGTTTAGATTTACATTAAGTTTTGTTCAGTTGTTACTGTAGCTGGGAGTTCGCTATCGATTCATTTGTATATATTTTATATTTTACAAATCATAGCTTTTCATGATACCATATAAATGGGCTTGAAATACTTGACATTTGAAATACACGTGTAAAATAATAATTATTTGATATGTACCAAATATGACAATTTTTAGATTTCGAAGTCCCAGAGGATTAAGTCAGTGGATTCCTCTTTTCGCAACCCATTGCAAAAACACCAGCGACCATGTTTTTGATCTAAATTTATGTCCCTGACATAATGATCAGCCTTTTAATTATACAGTGCATAAGCACATGAATCTGCGCTAATGTATTCTCTTCAAATAGCGGGCATCGATTACAAATATTTTTGTTTGTATTAGGCATGTCATCACGGGAATGATGGGTTTTCGCAATTTTCTTTTCGATTCAACGAATTTAATAGTCACGGTTTTGTTTTTGTGTTTGTCTAGCTATTTACTGCCCAGAAAGGCCAGTAGTTGAAAAGCTATGATCATCTGTCTGCGGAAATGCTGATATATTTTACGTTAAAGCTCTTCGCAGAGGGGTCGAACATATAATAATGCTCACGCTACAACTTTGCAACATAACACTTTTCATCCATGATGCAAAGTTTAGAAATACATGAAATTAAATTATTCATTTAAGAGCCTTTTGTTTGCTGAAAAATGAACTGATGGAGTAGAGATGTTTGCGGAGAGGCTAAAAATGCTAATCCTGCGGCCAAAATGTACGATGTGGATCTTTTAGTTTTCTTGGTTGTTGAATACGAGAAAGCAATGGTTTGTTCGTGATATGTTTTGTATTTACAAAGACTGGAAAGAATTTCTACGCTAAGCAAGCGCTCAGTGCTTACATCGTGTAAAATGGACTTTGAAGATATTAATTTATTGAATATTAAAAATTTTTAACGGTTATAACTATTAAATAAAGTTTAGAAAATTCCCGTGTTTTTGATCAATCAGGGAAAGCAAAATTATCGGTATTAATGAATTTAATGTGTCAGCAAAAGGTTCACTAAACGAAACACAAGGCTACACAAATTTTATAGTATTACGTTAATAAATATGGAATATTTAATACGTTATAGGACCATGGTTACGTTATGTAGATTTTGTAAAGTCAGATTGTTTTTTTAATTCAGGGCGCTTGCTAGAATTGGCAATTCCTACTACAAGCAAGACAATTTAGATGAAGCTAAAAGATTCTATGAGAAGTCGCTTTCAGAACATAGAGCGCCAGACATAACGAAAAAACTAAACGAAATTAATCGAATTCTTAACGAACGCGCTAGAAAAGCTTATGTGAATCCCGAGTTGTCGCTAGAAGAAAAAGCCAAGGGAAATGAGGCTTTTAAAGCTGGTATGTTCGTCAATTTCGTTATGATATTTCTTTAATGCTTAATTCAATTTGACAACATGGCCTGGTGTAGATCATACATGCCGAACCAAAAATTCAGGGTGCCACCCCTGAGGCCACGGACCCCCATCGAAGCCCTAGTCTACACCCGTCCCCCATGAGGGTACGACCCTAACCCCCTAGAGGCGCCGCACCCCACCCCCTAGAGGCGCCGCACCCCACCCCCTAATATGGCCTCCTGTGGCCCCGGCTACCCTCATAAGACCTCGGAGCGTAAGTATCCGGCTAGGGTGTTATGCTATAGGGGAAGGAGGGCTCTATATTAAAAATACCACCCAGAGAAATTTTTATCTCCGACTAACGTAGAAGCTATCACAACGAGTTTGGTATTTTTGACCATTTCTGTAGTAGAATACAGACTAGATATGTATATATAAAACTACATATATATGTAAATACGTACATAATACATTATATTAATATAAAATACATAAAATATTTGCCCCGTCGACCTCATCCCACCCATTAAACTTGGGGTTAGACTTGAATCCGAGAGCCCCCATTGTCAGAGTCGCGCTAGAACCCCGTTGGTGCAGATGGTGAACATGGGTGTATTTTTTCCATGTATAAGGGTTCCGGTGGTGCCTTTCAAATAGAACTAGCAAACCCACCTAATTTTCGACCCCGATAAAAAGGAAGGTGCAAATGGCGGTGAAGGTAAGTAAATTTTTAGATAATTCAAAAATCGCCTTAGTGGCATCAAGGTAACAGTCGTTGAGCCATCAGTACTGGATATTTGTCTACGCCACAATTATTGTTATTACTTCCAATGTTAACACTGCATTTTCAGCTACCAACCGAAACATATAGGCGCCGCAGGTTCGTCAGGGAAGAGGTCGCAGTAGGATAAGTAGGGGTTGTTTCCTCTATTCCAGAATCCTGTTATGATTTGTCACTGCAGATATCATCAGCACATGCTATAAAGTAACACTAATTAAAAAATCTTAATAGCCTTTAAATCAGGAGCAAAACAAACAACAGATAGTATTGACAAAGCAACATTGTCTCTTGGTGGGCAAGACTTGAATGGAAATGTCATTTTTGAGGCAATGGGGTTATAGTATCCATGAATATTATCTTAATATGATTGTTTCGAAATTGACTTGTAGCATTTCAAAATATTTGCGAGATTGATTTATCATTTTTGAAAACTTTTTGTAGTTCAGGATAGGAGTTTGTGGCATTTTTGTTGAATTCCTGCAATCCAATAGTCAATTGAATTTTTATTTTGTCATTTTGGTGGTGTAATGAATTTAGCTATGAAATTGTAAATCTGCAACTACTAGTAACAATACCGACCTGTTCACGGTGGGAAGGGTGTAAAAGAAACATCACTTTCGGAATCCCCGTATTCGTGAAAAAACGGTAAAGGTTCTTGAAAAAATGACCGGGCCATAGCCTACCGATATTTATAGTTACCATATAAAATGAAATTATTATGCCCCCGCTTTGAAATTTTCATCGAGAATGAACGTGGAAGCACCCAGGTTTCCCCTCCGTCAGTTTTCGTAACGCTGTGGACAGGCCAATGATAGTAATACAAATATTGTTTTACAACGTTCGTACATTTGCAATATAAATATATAGAATATCTCGTCTGTCATACAATATAATTGTTGAACGAGTTTATGCGACACGGTGTTTTGCCGCAATATGTTTGACCACATTTTTGGCCGAACTGGAGTTTGATAGCAAATGTGTCAGATCGCTTAGCAAAATTGTTACTGTAATAAGGTCGAGTCAATCACTTTCAAGTCAACGCACACGTCTATTAACATTATTCAGATAAATTGTGACAATAATCAGAAAGTGAAACGAATTGGAGATTGTGTGTTGCAGGGGTGAAATATTTTATATTCCGTCTGTGTATGTGTGATCGGCCATAAGTCCGAACGGCTCAACCGATTTTCGTGATCTGGGGCTCATTCGAACCGGCATAAGTCGATTTATCGTGTACATACCTGAGCGTTTTGATCTGGGGTCTGGTTCAGGGGTTAAAATGGACGTTTTTTGTCCCATTTTAGTACCCTTCACGTAAGCAAGGTTATTTTTATCTCAACTTTCGAATTTTTTCTCTGGTTTTCATACCAAAATGATAAATTCCGATGCCTCTTTTTTTGTTTTTCGATTAAGGCTCCGGTTCTAGAGTTATATTGTGCTATTGTTATATTCTAGAGTTATAGTATTGTGCCTCAATGGTTCCCAGACCCAAAATTCAAAAATTCGTTCTGACGTCCTGGGCGGCTGAAAAGTTTCACTTGGGGGTTTTCAGGCATGGAAAACTCATTGCCGGGTCTGGTTTTGCTCTGTGACCCATGGGTACGAGGGTCTGGCGCCCCATGGTTCGGGGTCAGAAGTGAAAATGAGGTACGGGTTTGAGGCGTGGTGCCCAAATGGTTCCCCGACCCAAAATTCAAAAATTTGTACTGGTTCCCCGACCCAAAATTCAAAAGTTTGTACTGACGTCCTGGGCGGCTGAAAAGTTTCACTTGGGGGTTTTCGGGCATGGGAAACTCATTTCTGATACTGGTTTTGTTCAGTTACCCATGGTTCCATGAGTACGGGGGTATGGCGCCCCCCCAAGGTTCGGAGTCATAGGTCTAAATGATGGTTTTTCAGCCCATTTTAGTACCCTTCACGGAAGCAAGATTATTCTTGTCTTAACTTTTGAATTTTTTTCTGCTTGGTTTTATTTCATAGAAAATGATAAATGCTGATACCTCCTTTTTTGTTTTTCGGTTAAGGCTACGGTTCATGTGGTTTGAGGTATCGCACCCCCATGGTTTTTCGATCCAAAATTCGAAAATTTGTTCTGAGGTCCTGGGTGGCTGAAAAGCTTTACTTGGGGATTTTTGGGCATGGCAAACTCATTGCTGGTGTTGGGTTTGTTCTGTGATCTTGGTTCCATGGGTAGAAGGGTATGGCATCCCGTTGGTTCGGGGTCAGAGGTCAAAACTAGTGTTTTTACCCCATTTTAGTATCCTTCACGGAAGCAATGTTACTTTTATCTTAACATTCGATTTTTTTCTCTGATTGGTTTTATTGCTTAGTAAAATGATGAATTCCGAAGCCTCTTTTTGTTTTTCGTTGAGGCTCCGGTTTTGGAGTTATGGGGTTTGAGGCATTGCACCCTTATGGTTCCTCGATCCTAAATTAGAAAATTTGTTCTGACGTGCTGGGCGACTGAAAAGTTTCACTCGGGGGTTTTCCGGCACGGGAAACTCGTTGTCGGTGCTGGTTTTACTCTGCGACCCATGGGTGCGGGGGTTACGGTGCCCCCTTGGTTCGTGGTCAGAGGTCGAAATGAGGGTTTTATACCTCAAAATTAAAAATTAGGCTGAAATTAGGGTTCAAAATAGGCTGTGTGTGCAATAGTTGTACCTATGCTTCATTACGTTCTGCAATATAGATAGAGATACTAGTAAGTATACACAGAAAGAATAATAAATTTTTTACAATCGGGAGATATAGACGCAGATACTGTTTTCCACATGTTTAGCCATAACCGTGCAGACTGATGTCTATAAGTTTTATCAGTTTTCATACAACTAAATGCTCAGTCGCTGTGTCACATATTATTCTTTGTGTAAGAAACGGCTATTCTAAAAATAAAATTCGTTGCTATTAAAATTGTCTTTTTCTGGCCCATTGTGTTTACTACATGCTGCAATTTTAGGTGATTATCCGACTGCTATTAAACATTACACCGAAGCCATCAAACGCAACCCCGACGATCCGATTTTATACAGTAACCGAGCCGGAACTTATCAGAAACTTATGGAATTCCCGAGCGCACTGAGTGATTGCGAAGAATGTATTAAACGCGATCCAACGTTTGGTATTTGTATTCCTTTGTATTTTTTGTTCCCCGCGTTTTCTTGTTCCGCTGTATTTAATTTTTATCTCCGAATTTTCTTAATAAACGAAAATCGTTTCATCCACACTCTACGACTCGTAAAACTGAATTATATTTCCATTATTACCGTGGCATTGCCCAGTGGTGCAAAACAACTTTAAATATATATATACGTTACGATTTCACAATGTCGCAGTACCGTCAAACTAAGTAGTGTGCTAAATGAACTTCCTTTTAAATGGTTACTCTAATATCAAATCATAACTGTTGTGTTTTCCAGTATCATATTACAACCTGAATTTGCGAAGCAGTGACCATAGCTTCAATTACCGTGTTTATATATTATTTAGATACGGTGAATTGGAATTAAGATTGATGAGAATTCAGAGAGATGTGAGAGGAGAGATGTTTCGCAGTTTAACACGGTAGCAATTTCTAGAATATTTATGCAAACAGAATATCGGTACTGTCGTGGAAAGATATATTATGCCGAATAGATATTACCATTGATTTTTGTGCCATTTTCAATATTAGTATTATTTCAAATAGTACTACGGCTAATAGTAGCGTTGATATACTTAAAGTGCACAGATTCTTCTCTTAAGGGCTGGTGTTATATATATTGTGTGTATTGATAATACCTATTTCAGTCAAAGGACATATTCGCAAAGGTGCAGCCTTAGTCGCTATGAAAGAGTTCAGTAGAGCTCAGTCTGCTTACGAAAAAGCTTTGGATTTGGATCCGAATAGCAAGGTTAGCTTTGTACATACTCTTGATCACTGCTAGTGTGGAAAATATAAGTAGCGCTTCTAAGTGCGGGTTCCGCACTTCCCTTGTGCGAGCATGGGAAAGGCGAGCAATCTGGAATTTACGCCGAAATTTTTGCAAATAGATTTTTTTCAGGGTTGGGCGATCGTAAAACATGCTAGTATGAATTTTGGAAGTGAAAGTCCTCTTTGTAGGGTCAATTACGATAAGCTAGGTGATCGCATAATATATGAATATATTAATTTTAAACTATATGTTTTTCTTTATATCCAACAATGCGACCCACTGGTTTGGTAGAAAGTCGTTTTCTCGTGAAGGCCTTAACCTACCGTAAAACAGGTCTGTGAATTTCTACTTATGTGTAAAATAATTTTTAGGTCTTCCGTTATAAAAACCCTCAAAACTAATATAGGTCTTCCGTTATAAAAAAGCCTAAACAGAAAATCACTCCATTCTGTGCTTATAAACAGTTCCGCTGTACATATGGAATCATCTTGCTACTAGTAAGAATCGTATCAATGAGCATACTTTGATAAAGCGTTACCTTAAGATTTGTCATTATCAGCAGTGACTACAAATGGGTGGTTTCTTATTCGAAAAATAAAAATTGACATAAAAATTCTGTTTCACTTCGTTTGATTGTGCTGTTCTTCGCATATGGTTACAAATGAAGAAACCAAGATAATAAAGTTGTTGATCTCGATGAGCTGATTCTGCAAAATGGTTCGTTTTTCGATGGGAACCCTGTGTCGCGACGTATGGGCCACTAGTAGGTGTACATTAGTACCCGTATGGTTTAAAAAGGAACCCTTAAAAACCTGTTGCCATTTTGACTCCCAAAGATGGGTTCGGTACTATTCCACTAAAGGATACGTCATCAACGCTTTCGCCATCGAAGAGTAAATTTACTGAAATCCATCATTCGAAGATGAGTTATGAATGTTAAAACAATGTCTGCTGCGGTAGTTAAGTCAGGAAATAATTAGTGCAATGACACAGCCATATGCATAGTTATGGGGCAAACAATTTCTAAACTCCCGTGAACATACTGTTTCGTTAAGCGTGATACAAAGATTAAAACATTTTTACACAGTGAACCACGAGTAAATTCTAACGTCTTCCTTGCTTTGTTTCAATAATTTCGGATACAACTATGTTCAGATTTTGACATTTTATGTATGCAGTCTATTTGAAAACAACAGATGTGTGTGGTGATTTATACGCTGCGACTTACTAAGGTGTTACATGACGCGACAGAATATTACTTAAGGTGATTGAACAAATTTTGACATTTTACATATGCAATGTATTTAAAAACGGCAGATATGTGTGGTGATTTATACGGTGTTTCTTACTAATGTCTGACAAGATGAGATAGAATATTGCGTACGGTGATTGAAATCCAGTTAGCAACCATCTACATTCTAAGTCAGCGCATGAAATCGAGCCAAAGTGAACGTTCATTTAGTCTAAACTTATATTTAGTTGGAATGATTATTGTTTTTTGGTTGATTTTAGTACGCTTGTTGAGGGTCGTTGATGCATTGTCTCTGTTATTTTGTGTCACGTAGTGATTTTCGAAATAGGTGTATTAAGTGTCGGAATGTAAATTTCATTTTCGATACCTCGCGGCTACTATTGTACTATGTAGGTTCAAAGAGCATGCCTCACTCGCATTTACTTAAGTGAGGGTATAACCAACTTAATACGTTATTGTATAGCCCCTGCCAGAAATGACTGTCACATTTCGAGCGAACATCGAACACTTCTCGAAATACGAAACAATGTTTCGAACAACATTCATTTATATTCTAGGTTCCTGGGAATTTTAGACTCGTACAATAAAAAGCGACAATTTCTGGAATTTTACATATGTACGGTGCATATTTTATAAATTTTCTCTTCATCCATTTAATTTTATGTCCACTCTTTAGGAATTTGGAAACTGGTTTCAAATGGCCGACTGCTGATGAAATGAGGTTCAGAACCTACATAACGACATGTGACTTCGCAGATATGATTTCTTTATTATAAATATTGTGAAACGGAATGACTATATTGTTGTCTACACTCGTGGGTTTCTCTTTATATCAGAAATCGGCGCAAAACCATACTAACAATTATTGGAAATATGAGAAAATGCTCCTGAAAATATCTGGAAAATCGTGGGGTTAGGCAATCCCTTGAATTGAATTTTGAATTTTTTGTTTTTACTTTTTTTATTTACGCGTTTGATTAAATGCCGAAGGATGCTTGACCGCAATAGCGCGCCACCAGCTTTATTGGATTCGTTATATGTCTAACTCACTTTTCAACCAACGTCCTAGCTCGCTTCACTATTATCTAAAATCTTTCATTGTTGAATGATGTAACCTTCGTTATGAAAATGCAATATCGCTATGTTATAGGCATGTACAGATCTAACTGAACACGTGCATGCACCCAAATGCTCTTGCACTCACGCAATTGCGCTGTAGCACAGTTCATGACTTGAATATATTATTAGCCCCGAAACATTTCAATTAACCGCCGAACACTGCTAAAAGCAAACCTAATTTTTACAGTACCACAATATTATAAATGTGTTACACGCGCAGCGAATTGAAGTAGAGCGAGTGCGGCTAATTTGAACTTATTGACTATTGCAATGTTCTAGTTCTGGTCTTTAAAGTGCCTTCGTAACACGGTACCCCGACAATGCATGAACTACAATGCTACCACCATTTTAATCTTATATCAGAGCCATAACCCTTTATTTCATCCTCCAATTATCAAAAAGACGAAAACTCTAACTTTTTAGATCACTTAACAGAAATTATAGCTAGAAAAGTAATTCTTACGTTGTATGCCTCTAGCACTTGCTTTATTTTATGTATCGCAATTATGCAGATACTTTTATCATACTAAACAGACTGTGGAAACCTATTATACTCATTATAATCACCAACATATGTGAATTTGCGTACAAAAGTAGCAAAATTCTACTCTTTTGGTGCCAAAATTAAGTTCAGACACTGTCCGCAGTATTAATAACGGGCATTATAGAATAATTAAATCCAATCAACTAATATGTTTATCGGGATATATAACACTATAATTCCAAAAAAAGAAATTTACTTTGTCAAAATTTTGAAAATTTCATTTTTGTGGGTATTTTTTATTCGCTGGGTCATAACTCGAAAACGGCTGCACTGACATAAAAGGCATCATAGTTGTAGCTCTTGATGAAAGTATTTTGTACTTTTTTCGTTCCGAAGCCACTGACAAAAGTTATAATTCAAAATGTTGGCTGACCCCAGATGGCCAAAAGTCTCTAATTTTTGTCGGTTTTGTGAAAATTTACATTAACAGTCATTGGAGCAGTGCAAACACAAAACTATATGCGCAACTACATTCTACTACGCGTTGAATAAAAAATTTGTTTGTAATAACACATAACTATAGTGAAGAGTTATGCGACCCACAGACGAACAATAATGCATTTTATTTATTGAGTCAACGCAAGACGATAGAATTGAAAAATTGAATTTGTTGAGACAACAGCAGAATGGTGCATGAACAACGGACCATTTTTGTTTCCACACACCACTATCTACAGTCCCTCTCCAGAAATGACTGCTGTTCTCTCGAGATGCGTTCGATGGTATGGGCACATTAAAAATACAATTTTTTTTATGCCAAGCTTGTTATCTCAGCGATCATAGGCGACCAACGCCGGGGACGACGGCGGCCTTGCTAGAAATGGAAAATGCATTTCAGCTTTCTGGTTACAGAAAAGCTCATGATAAATGTAATCGAACGTTTAAATAATGGACATTTACAAAAAATATATAGTGTTATGTTGGACGTCGTTCGAAATTTTTCAGTAAGTCTTCGATGTTAGCTCGGAAGATTGTTTGCTCGAAACCTGGCGGTCATTTTGGTATGGGAGAGGTTTGTTTTAACAAAATATCCTTCTCAGTAACATTTTTCGTGGTTTTCTTTTTTTCATGCCCATAAAGACGATATAACAGCAGTTTTGGTATTGGATAATGGATTGTAAATAAATACTATACACGTTACACTAAAAACAATATCGACACCGTTCATAACTTCAAATTGGTACAGCCATGCATTTCGGAGTATTGATGTTACTTCTTTACGCACGTTATCTAAAACTGAAAATTGAAATAAATATATTTTGTGTAGATTGCAGTGATAAATTAATACTGCTTTAAAGTTACCGGGTGTTTACTGTTCGGTGACTATGATCGTCTAATCGGCTACTAACAGTATACGCATAGTTACTTTAAAGTATTAATTATTATTGGCGATCTAAAAACTCCTTTTTACACTTTTTCCATTATGATTATGCTTTGAGAAGCGGCAGTTTTAAAGGTAACCGAAAACTGTAAATAAAAGAACCTTGATCGAGGTAATAATTGTTTACTATCAGTATCGGTACACAGTACAAACATGGAACTATCACTATGCCCCAAACATTATGAGAGTGGATTATACATACTCTAGTGTCTTCTCAGGTAAGTTTAAATTCTGCCGGAAAATGGAACTCGATAAAATGGATGTTGTTATTCACATATCGTATACAGGTGTGTATATTCAGATTACACTAACAGATATGTATGTATATTCAAGCATATTGAGGTACATTTTACAAATTAAACATTTATAATGTTTCTTTTGTTGGCAGTGAAAAAATTTTAGGAAGCGCGAGATGGTTATTTACAAGCCATGGCGGTTGCTGACAGAAATCCAGAAGAAATTAAAAAGCGCGCTATGAACGATCCCGAAATACAGAGCATTCTCAGTGATCCAGGGATGAAGCTAATCCTTGAGCAGATGCAAGATGATCCGAAAGCTCTGAGAGAGTAAGATATTTCTGCTACTATACTGCATGGGTTAAGGCATAGAATCAGAGTTGACAATCTAACTAAATACGCTTCCGAGCATCAATTGTGATTGCAGTATTAATGTTTAGCATGAAATGTTTTTGAAGCAGGTTTTATGGATTTGAAGAGTTGTCGGCAATATAGCTGAAACTGTAGGTTACTACTGCAATACAAACCAGAAATGGTTGATGTTTTTGTTCGAAACTTGTTCGCTTATATATAATTTAACGTTACGCCGGGTATATCCGCACTACAAATCAAATAAGCTATGTTTTGGTATATCAAAAGGCCACGGTATCAAGCGGTAGTTAACCATAAGCGTTCGAAACATCGAATGGTAGCGTTACAGTCCCAACTGGGAGACGAAACGCGAACCGTGTTTCGTTAGAAGCGCTAATGCGCCTGATCAAAGCGCTAACGCGCCGAACTAAAGTCACGCAGATGTGGAAGCGTCGTTGCGCCGTTTTATACCAACGTATCAGCTATAGTACCACAAAGCGAATCCGAAGCTATGCTTCCCAGTAAAACGAATTTTATGAATAAGTTGAAGAACTATAATAAACCCGCTATACCAGAGCCCACACAAACTTTTTATTCGAACGTACAATCAAGCCGCGCGAGCTCAAAGCTAACTCTATCTCAAGAAAATTGCAGCATTATATATTATTTTACGAAATATGTCATTTTAAAATTTCTAAGCTCCTCCAAACATTTTTAAACTTCTATCTTATAAATTATTGCGCACCAGAGAAAACATCCCTTGCAACCAAAGTTCAGCTCATGCTAACTTCCACTTACACAGCCGCTCATAACTGCAAACAGCAACCAGGCGATAAATGCCAATCGCTACATTTATATTGTCACAGCCGTCAGGCCCTTTTGTCGGAATTTGAGTCATAAATCGTGGAGGGCAAGATGATTTAATAGTTAGTATTACCTTTACAGCCTGATAACTGTATAACCATTGAGAGCTCAATTTTGCTATCTGTGCTGCTATATAACTTCCAAAATCGCGATACCAGACGAGGTAAATTCTGTTGCCCCATTACATATAGTAAAGGGTTTTAATATTAAGTTTCAAAAATCAACCTATTTCTATTAAAATACATTTTTATACTAAACCAGACATTAATATCATAGCCGCTGTTTGCAATCAAAAATTAAGATGTCAACAAATTTTCCTTTAACAAAAACGTCACTATCACAGGATCTTAATCGCAGTGCCCGGATTCACTGAATTAGTCGGGCTGCTATATGAACAGGCTTCTCGGACTGAGGTGGTGGCAAATAGTTCCTGCGGAGGGGAGGAGGAGCCAGCAAGCGGTAAATTTTAGCAACTCCATTTTCCTCTTGTTCTTGAAATTTCTGCTTGTTTTTACTAAATTTTTCCCCAACTGGTGCTTGCTAAATTTTCCACCTGCCGTCACCCAGTGTGGGTGGTGGGTTGGAGCCTTAGGGTACTTACCCCCACTCCTTCTATGCACACCTGTGCAGGTGCAGGTATTTCAAAATCTCTCCAACTGCTCCTCCCCAATTAATGTCTCGATATGAATTTTGCTTCCAGGTTTCCTAGCCATTTTCCTGTGCGATTAAGAATTACATATTCTAGAAAATTGTCCAAGAAAACCCCACATATTTTCATTGGTTATAGAGATTATATCCGTTTTTGTGTATTTTAGGTCTCATGGGTCTAGTTTAAAACCTGTTTTACCTAATCCTACAACAAAGGTGACCGCCCTAATAAAGTTTTACATGTAACTGCACAGAGCTTTTCTCTAGTTACAAAATAAGCCTAAGATGATCCATATATTTTCATTGGTTGTGATATGACCATTTTCGTTTATTTCGAATCTTAGGTCCCGCAGCGTAAGCAATTACGTAGAGCTTCGGTCTCACTCTACAAAATGAGCTTAAAAAACCGATATTTTGTGTTTTTTTTCGGTTATTAACTAAAGGGCACAAATAGATATTTAAAGCTTTCGTTTGACCTAATACGCGAAAAGGCAGACATTGCAACTTTGAGTTATGGATGCCACGAGAAATAAATCCGCAAACAGGCAGTCTCAAATTTTACCACGTGAGACGTGAGAATTCTTCGTTAACATTCGGAAGTTTTCTGGCAGGTACAGTAGTCCATTATATGTCCTCTAGTTCAACACATGAAACACTGCAGATGAATTGGAAGAATCTTCCGTGTGTATGTTGGGTCGGTCCTGAGTCATGCCGCTAGCACAGTTTAGTAGGTTGGAGAAGCCAGATGAATATCGTTTATTGTTTGGCCTTGGTGCTACAATGTCCGACGTCAAATAATAATACTGCGGTACATTTCTGAGCTTATATTTTTTATTATGTAAAGAGTGAATGCCTTTAGTTTACATTATGTTTGTTAGATTTTGCTCTGTTAAAGAGGTCGATTTCATTTTCAACATTGTCTAAGATTTATGCGTATATACAATATAGACGGCGCTAATGCATATAATAATTGGAAGTATGTATATTAAATAATATATAATAGTAATATTGCATGTAATAGCTTCATATGTACAAAGAAAATATTATCAAGTTAAGTGGTAATCAAAGAAGGGGGTTACAGAATGTTACACAAACCCAAGATATGAGATACTGCAAACCATTATGCTTGGTAATCAAATGAGAATATGTATTACTCGCCAGTGATTCCCATTTATAAGGACGGGGGTTATACGCAAACTCAATACTGCAAATATTTATGTTTGATAAACAAACGATAATACGCATGATTAGTGATTCCCCATTGATGCTTCAAAATATACCAATAGATATCTTATTGATATTACCTTTGGGCTACACTGCCCGAGATTCGATATATTTTAACTTTCAAATATTACGCCGTTCTCATGGTCGATTACTTTGACATATAATGTTGGAGCCCTGGAAATCGAGCTAATTTTAAAGTTATATTGTTATATGAAGTACTTCATACGTTTAAGTTTGTGTAATTTTTCTTGAAACCAATTTATCTTATACACAGGCGCTTTTAACACGTTGCACCTAGATGTAATTTTAAATTTAAATCACATAAACACCTTAAATTTTACACTTACTTTCATGTACTAATTGTGAGTAGACGGCAGGCCACCTGAAGATTTTACTTGGCTACAGATTGGTTTTTCTTAGTTGACAAGCCGTCGATTTCTTTTGTTTTCCTGCATTATTTATGTATCGCGCGGTGCGAATTAATGGTAATGTTATTATTGTAAATGGTTAAGTCCTATGCATTCCATCCGCCTATAAGTGAGTCAGCCCTGAATGCTTCCTATTAGTTTGATATATTTCCTATTCTGTGCTGCAATATATTGCTAACTGGCAAAACAGTAATTAAAATAATTTGTGGAAATGGCACTGCTTTGTAGAAGCGTCAAATAGAAAATAAATTTAACAAGTATATTTAATAACATACAGTGTAGTGGCCGTGATGCCTGTTTTCTGCGCTTCTATTATGCTTGATAGTGGTAACATAGGCTGTATACATCATACAACATGGGTGCCATATTGTGACCCGACCATGCTAGTGAACCAGTGACCCGATCACGGTAATGACTTAGTGACGGGAACATTTTCAAAGCAACAAATGTATAATAAAAAATTCATTAAAGGAACGGTGTTGGAAAATAGTTTATTATCTGCGTAGCAAGCCGTTATTACAGACATTAAAATATATTTCAAGGCTGTAGCCAGACTTGTCCCATGAACAGCACAAACTGATACGAAACTCAAACGTTACAAACTGTTTGGCCCATTTTTCGTAATAAGAGCAACACACCACCTCTATGTCGAAATGTCAGACGAAACTGACTTTCCTACATCCTAGCTTGTTCGATATCTGTTCGAAGTTCCTTTGTTGGGCACTAAATAGTCCTTGGTAAATATTTGCGTATGTCTTAATCCCTGGGTTGAGTTGTGTGTTTTCTCAACTATCGTTGTTGCAGCTGTGCCTTGTGTCACTTAAATATGATCCCATAACTAGTCGTAGCTGGACCTTACAATATTGGTGCGCTTTTGAGACGTAGATATCTTGTCATTGAAAACCCCAATTTCCGCTCCTATTTCTACGGCTTTGCGTTATAAAGCATGTGGATTTGCGAAAATTCATATTTAAGACTTGGAAATCTTGTGCACGTTCACGTGATTTTTTACATATAGGGTGGAAACGCCTTTGCTTCTATATTAATTACTGGCAAGGTGAGATCGAACAAACCATCTTTTCATATCTAAATGTAAAATTCTCTGGTTCTCATCAAGTACGTGTTCTTTCCGCTTAGGCATAAACATTCCACATTTTGATGGCGATCTTTCCAAGAAACTACAGTTTTAAACAATTTGCATTATATAAAAATAACTTGTAGTTAAGATTTCGCCACTAGGGGTGCTTAGTATATTAATTACATCTACATAAACACTAGACTAGAAAGGGGGCAAATTAGTATGTGTTGTTGTTACTACTTATGTATGTACATTTTGCAAAATAGAGTCTGGATAAACCTTGATGCATCCTGATACATATTACTTAGGTTCGCCGTGATAACGTTTTATAATGCAAGGTTTTAAGCATATTCTATTTTTGTTTTAGACATCTTAAAAACCCTGACATCGCCCACAAAATACAGAAATTGATGGAAGTTGGCATTATTGCCGTTCGGTGAAATCAAGTTATCAGTGATTTTGTATAATAATTTTTCTAGCATTTTGTTTGGATAAATTGTGTTATACAGGTAAATACATAATTATACTCGGTCGTTTTGTTTTGTCATATAACCTGAAGATTTATTTTGATTAAGGAATATTATTTTACCAGCGCCAGTATGCTGCTTGACAGCATTAGTTCACTATATCAATACAATATACCTTAACTTTAATGTATTACATTATATGGAGCAAAATTTCTCGACTATAGTTTGTGTAAATGCAGGATTATATACAGTATCGGACGCAGAGTTTTTGGATGCAGATGTAACTACCTCTTTGCACTTCGACAAACTTACCTTTTATATGCAACTTTTAATTACAGTAAAACAGTAGAACTCAAATTTTAGGCGCTTCGAGCAATGACTCGTTCGCTTTCTCTCTGGCACATCCATGAAACCATATCGAGACAAATTCGAAACCCCATCGACATGATGTATTGTACAACTGTAATAACATCAGTCTGCATGGACTGGCGCAGTGGGTATCGTTGCACGAACTTTGTATTATTTTACGGGTCTCGCAATACGCTAATATTTGCATAAAATTTTACGGTTCCGCGGTAGTTTGTGCTTTAAAATTCGCGTCACTCAATGGCGTTTATTCCAAAATTTGCTCAATGTGCATAATGGAAGTTTTAAAGCGCTTATGGAAGTTTTGGTTAAAGTGCTAATCCCTAAACCTAGTTATAGGCAGACTGCGTTAGATTTAATGTTGTGGACACTCTGAAATTAGTTGCATCTCGTACTTTGGTTTAATTCATATGCTATACATAGCAGAAGGAAACATAGACTGCGCCAATGGCACGAAGCGGCCTTCGCGATAGTTAGTCAACAACGGTGAATGTATGAAATCTTAATGCGGCGTTCACGTTATAACATCCTAAACGTTTGAATCATATGCACACACAGTGTCACGCGCACTGTCGGCAACATGGTGTGTTTTAGACACCTGCATATGTACTATAAATTTTTTCAAAGGTAAGGAAAATTGCCACTTCTCAACAGTGTCCAGCACACCGTGTCTTCTTGCAGTATTATTGACCACATGGCCTAGATACAAGTATAGAGAATTTTTAAAAAACTACACAGCACAGTTGGCTAATAAACCGCATTAGCTGCAGACGGTGTCCGTTACAGCAAGAGTATATATTAGGGAAGAGTATGACACTTCCCTGCACTCACATGCTAGCCCGTGTTTGACGATACAACGTTTTCGGCCTGAACCAGTTTTTTTGGGGGGTAGGTCGGACCATCCCCAATTTCTGAGTGGGTCGGGTTATAGCAGCTGCTTATCAACCGACCCCCCCTCCAGAAATTGGGGGTCCGACCTACACCCAAAAAAACTGGGGGTTCCGGGCTACCCCCCTGGAAACTGGAAAGGAAGGTCGGGGCATCGCTACCACCCCCCAGAAACTGGGTGGTGGTCAGGCCGGAAAATCCTTTATCATCAAACGCGGGTTTATATGTGAGTGCAGGGAAATGTCATATTCTTCCATAATGCACTTTTCGTTACAGTAATTCGCGCCAAAATGGCAGCTAAGGGTATGTATGGCACTGTAAAGAAATATGTAGTAGATAGGGAAGTGTACACTGTCGGCAATTGATTTACGTATGGATGTCAGCGTGACTGTCTTAGGGATAGTCGCGATTGCAAGGAGACAAAAGTTCCAAACAGCGGAGACAACGTGAACGCCGCATAACTTAGAAGAAATATAGCCACTTATGTTTAAGCGGCGCACTATTGTTTGTTTATTAATAAAATTACCTATGTTTCCTGCTGTATTAGAGCTGCTACAGCTGTATAAGGTACCTGTAGACGAGAAGTTGCAAAGGAGCGACATCTATCATGTAGTTTTGTACAGTGTGCGCAGTCGTTTTAACGCTAACGACTAGTCAACCAGTAGGTTATTTGTTAACGCATGAATTTGTGTGTCGTTAGACACAATTATATTGTTGCTAGCGACGTACGTAAACAACTGAGCTATCTAGCCCATCAAGGAACTGCAAATCGAGTGAATACCGAGCTGCAGGACAAACAATGCTACACTTCACATGTAGGCCGAGGCACAATGAAAGGTTTGTATTCTGTTTACGTAATCTTCGTTTCGACAACCCTTCATCTAATCTTACAAATGGCTAATTGGAAATTACTTCATCCTACTGTTTTTCTCGCCGCTTTTTATTTCTCATTCTACAAAATTCATTTTTTTGTTGCATTGACGTTTATTACATAGTTTAGTTATAACTCATGGCCGCTTTTTTCTCACAAGTGGCTACCGGCGTTGAAAAGTTTCGACTTTAGTTATTTATACACAAAGGATAAAGTTTCCATAGATAGAAACAGTTTATAGGGTCTGCGAAAATCGCCCCAATTGTAGGGATAGGGTACCGACAGATGAGATTGTGTGTAATTCAAAAAAACCCAATCATCTTTCGGAACCTGCCCAAGTCGATATACTTCGAACTAAAAATATTGTCAAGGAACTGACTATATATATATTAGCGAGACAGTTCAGCCAGAATAGCTCACGTTCTGCTTGTAGCTATCCTAAAGTCTGAAAGTCAGACGTGTTATTCGCCGTCACCGCAGTTCAAAGCATCCAGTGAATCCGCAAACGGCTTTTGACTTAGAAATACCTGCAGATTACTCAACAACATTCGATGTCGATAACTTCTGTCTTTGATGTGGTTGGTAATGGAGACAGAATCTTGTTTTTTTAACAATTCTCATATTCGACAGCTATCTTAGTCAAAGCATTGCTTCGTAGACGGGAACACTGCCAACATTATATGCGCAATTATATACGATTCACGAGTTCGTGGATGAAGTTGTGCCTTTAGTTTTTGCTCTGTTGCCAAATAAATGTAAGGATACTTACACAGCAATGCTTCAGGTTCAGGGGATTTTACAATCTGGTTACAACTATGCGCCATCTTCTGTAAGTTTCCATTTTGAGAAGGCTGCGACTTGTTTCCTAAACACGGAAATGCGCGGATGCCTATTTCATCTCAGTCAATCTGTACTGCGCGAGGTATGATAACTAGGCCTACTGATTCTTTATCGAGAGAGCCCGGAGTTTGCTATTCCAGTGCGTAGCCTGTCGGCACTGGTACCATTACCTGTTCATCAGGTCGAGCAAGGGTTTGATACAATTTTGACAGATTTTCCAATGAAGGTTATAAATATAGCAGAATACTATGAATCAACATTTTCGTCCTCAATAATGGCAACATTCGACGTACAGCTGTGTTTGGTAAGGTGATCTGGAACTATCGAGGTCGTATTCCTAGCTTGCCTCCCACAAATAACGATGTCGAACGGAGGCATCGCAAGTTTTCATCTATTGTTAGTGCTCATCATCCAATAATGTGGAAATTTCTAGATGCTCTGAAGAATGAGGAACGAGCTGCCGCCTAGATGATTGTGCGTTTAGAAGTAGGGCAACCGACGTTAAAGCAGCGCGCCAAATACCCACAAACAGATGAAAACATTCTTCAAGCAGTAACACAATGGGAAAATACAAACATGACGAACGGAAACGTTTTAGGATTTCTTCGCGGAATAGCAACTACTCTGTTTTCTTAAACTATAATTGTAATTTTATTGTTCTAAATAAGTCTAATCTATTATTTGTTCTGAGTTCGTGGCGCTAACAATAAAATAATCATTACTGTTGCTAAACCAGTTGGGACATTTCAGGTTCTTGACAGACCCAGAACAAATTTAGTGTCACACTTTTGTGTTATATATATATAGTAGTTTTGGCCTTCGTTTTAATTATTATTGAATTTGAAAGTAAATGAAGGAAAAAAAATTTGTTTCTTTCACAGGCAATGACTCGTTGACTACGGTTGGCATTGAGACACGTACAGATATTTTCTTCACTGTCTTCAAAAACGAAAGCAGCTTAAATTAACGAAAATAGTCAATTAGTTTATCGCGAAAGTTTGGAACGTTCAAAAGCAACTTATCGGCATGGACTCGACGACGGCGGGAATAATTCCGTGGACTCGACGACGGCGGGAATAATTCCGTCCACACTGATTCGTCCGCTACCACCATTAGAAATGATTTTTGGGGAGCGACCCACGATCTTCGTGAATTTGCGTAAAACGGATTGCTTCCTTTAAAACGTATGATATAGTAAATTTAATGGCGGTCGAAAATGGCACTAGCTTTAACCCGAAATTTTTAAACCAACAAACTTTTTACATATAAAACCGCATTTTACAATTATTTGCCAAAAACTAGCAATTATATGTCTCACCATTTACAGGGTTGTCGAAATGTTTGTGACCTATTGACGCACATATAAAACAATGCGTTGGTGTCGGCATTACAGACGTTAAAATGAAATAGTAAAGAAGAGTAAATTTACAAGCTTTATAACATAAAGCCGTGAAAATAGCGTTTTTTCAGTTACAATACGTATATACTTTACTGGGAATTCTAGTCTCAAAACCGCAACATTTCGCTTCAGGACAAAAATTTTGAGCCCTGGCCAATCAGCCGTTGTTGAGTTACGAGTGTCATCAAATTTATCGTTATTAAATATTGTACGGTTCAACTATTACTAGGTATGGGATCATATTTAAATCACGCAAGACCCAACTACCGACTGCAATTGGGAACACAATTTGGGTCTTTTGTTTTAGCACCCCCAGCCCGAATTTGGTCAATTTCGAAGATGCAGAGCTGATTTTGGTATCAATCGATTCAGTTGGATGAGGCGGTTTAGAAAATACGCACATCCCTAAAAATTTTTTGATGTCCCAATGGTCCCCTATTTAAACCCGAAAATTTTTTTCTTCGGAATATGATCATGTTGGGTACCGTTCGACTTGGTTTGATGAGACAAATCTGAAATCTACTGGTGTGTATTTTTTGAAATCTACGCCACCGTCAGAAAGTTATGAGGGCCCAAGTAAACCCTGAAGGGCGGAAATAAAATGAAGGCCATGCCGTTCTCGATATATTAAGCCTTAACCTTAGGACCAAGCCCAAACCATAAGCCCAAGCTAAGGTCCTTATATGAAACATACAGTAATCCTATGTCGGGGGGCTGCCCCCCCCGCTCTAAGCTGTATAATGTTATAACGTAACCACTAAGGTTATACGGGCCACCTCATAACTTACTAACGGTGGCGTAGATTTAAAAAAATACACACCAGTAGATTTCAGATTTCTCTCATCAAACCAAGTCGAACGGGATCATATTACGGAGAAAAAAAATTTTGGGTTTCCAAGGGGGACCATTGGGACCTCAAAAAATTGTTCATGGATGTGGGCAAAATGAGAATTTTCTGAACTGCCTCATCAAGCTGAATCGATTGATACTAAAATCAGCTCTGTATCTTCAAATTGACCAAAATTTGGGCTGAGGGGGGCTAAAAGAAAAGAGACGTTCAATTAGATAGGTATCATTTAATATCACTTCTGCACCTATTTATATTGTAGTACAGACTTCGCGACCATTTTCGCCGAAATTTCAGAGATGCCAAGAACATCTACCCTAGCGTACACTGGGTCTGTAAGTACTGTATATTGGAGCTCTATTCTTTAACCGTCGCCCGCATGAGTTCATCTGTATCACACAATTTTGAGCAACTTTTGCTGTAGCAGTGTATTGAACTTAAATTGTTAGACTGCAACTTTTTCGCTACGTGCCGGTCGACAAAACATACTAAAAACGGTAATCCATGGCACCACGTTTTCGCTGAGGCTTCCCAAATCCTAGCGGGAATCAAAAGTTCCAAATTCCTAAGGGAATTTCAAATATATTATTCAATCGCCCCAGGGTATACTGAACCCATAATTTGCCAGATCGGGAAAGTGCTATGTATAATTTCTAGTGTATATGATTCGTAAAAATATGCATTAGCGGTAGTCCAATGGCTGTAAGGTTAAATTTATTAAACTTTCATGCTTCGAGCTAAGTGTTCATCTTTTAGGCTTGGTAATCACTTGTTCTCTCATAATTGCAGGTATCAAATGCTTAAACAAGTTAACTCAAAGAAACGATCCAGACAGTTTAATAACAGTGTCCGCAGCAATCAGAAAAAGGATCCCATACTAACAAAATTTCTTCAGTGAGTGCTAGATAGTACAATTTTCAAGATATTGCTCACTAAGAGGATTGATAAGCCAGCGCTCACAACACTTAATTCAATGATAGCATCCACTGCTGACAATAGAAATTCTAGACTCTGCCGGTACTACTACCTATCGCTTCAACATCTGAATACGTGACATAATAATAAGAGGATTGATAAGCCAGCGCTCACAACACTTAATTCAATGATAGCATCCACTGCTGACAATAGAAATTCTAGACTCTGCCGGTACTACTACCTATCGCTTCAACATCTGAATACGTGACATAATCGAGAGTACCGGTACGGATATATATGAGGGACAATTTACCAATATCAGCCACGCTCTGAAAATTAACATGCTTAAGTTTTAATAGGTATTTTATTTCGTAACAAGTACAACAAAGAAGGAAACATATATATAGCAGTGTCTAGCGCTGCATCTGACTGATGTTTTTCCGTTTTATATAGCTGTCTGCTCTAGCTATAATAAATTCTAATCTCTTCAAGATGTTTGAAAAAACTATCCACTATGGGTTAATTCATATACTCATGAATGTCACAAGTCGTTCCGAAAATAGAAGTACGGTTCATGGGTTGCCAAAAGTAATTTTATTAAATTATACAAAACACAGACAAAGGTTTGAATTACTGATTAGGTCTAACAACAGAAGCAAACAATTATTGATGAAAATTTAAAAACCTAGCGACATAATCCACACGACGCCGAAGAACTTAATGTTAGGGTACGTTTTAAATATATACATATATAAGCAGTACACAGAAATATAGCATAAAAATCTAATGCAACATAGCAGAAATAATCAAAAATACATTCTGTTTCAACTACAATTCATTAAGTGCAAAACCATCGTCCTACGATTCTTTCATAAATATTACATTCGTATAAGAAGCAACAATGATAAGTAAATTTACTACAATTGTTCATAAGTATGTTGTTGCCAATAAAGGAGTTTACAGAAGCGAGAAGGGTAGCTATTTGTGTTCAAATTAGGTTTTGTTATGTTTCTTAGTGAGAATTAAAGCCATTGCACCATTTAGATTACGTTTCTGAATGAAAACGAAAGGATATTTGAAATATTACTGCAAAATAAACTCATTTTCCGAAATTAAAAATTCTTGGGCTCTAAAATTTATGCGGTTTAATTTGCCGTGTAGGTTACGTTTGCGTTGTTGTTCGCTGGCTTTGAGAGGAATCCTTTAGGAAACCGAGCAACAACCCCAGATTGCGCAAATGCTAGCGTACGAGGTTCGCACTAAAAGAATCCAGGTTCAGTCCGGCGCCAAAAATTTGTTCAAGACTGTACGAAATATAAATTAGTTTAACAAGGAAGGGGTTAATCAGTTCCTGTTGCAAACAAGAATTAAAACCTTTTCATTTAGTCAGCATAGCATAGCTATTTCATGAATATATTATTTCCTAGCCGTGTATACACAACTTAGCTTAATTTTGGTTTTAGTTGGGTTCACCATGTGGCACCTACTGTTGATAGCGCTATTGCGTTCGTTTGAGTTTAGTACACTAAAGGCTTTCAGCTGAGTTTGATAGGTTTAACATTTATTAGCTGAATATGGTATGCTGAACAACAAACTATTATAACCCGTTAGTCGCGGTACAACGTACAGGACTAAATGTGCCATGCCAACTAATCCCCGCTTATAACAAGACTAACAGACTGCTGGCATGAAAACAAACTCAGATGCAGTGCGTCAAGCTACGGAACCGGAGGGTTCTTATTCAAGTCCCCATCGAGACTTGTCGGATTTTGAATTTGGTTAAAATTTTGACAACAGGTGTTCTAACGAACTGTGCATTATATCATGATTATTTTACTAACAATGGTCAAATTACAGAATAGACTACCACAAGCAAAACTTTGGACCACGATTCATGTATATTTTGTTGTTATAATTTATGGGTTCGCAACAGCTGGTGGTTCTTATTTGGATCCGGGCTTCGCCCTATGTCGGTTTTATCGCAAGCAGATATTGTTGAGTTCATTTCGATATTCAGATAAAGCTTGAAAATAAAGAATGCAAAATTTTCCGGGGAAACATCGATGTTATTGTCTGTATCATTGCAAAGCACACTACGATTTGTTTTAAGGTGCAATAATGAATGATTGATGAGTATTAATTGAATTTTATTAGTTATCTTTTCGTTGGATGTTATACATGGTTTGATCTGGCTAGCCAATATGTATGAGCAATTGCGCTGAACCCAACGACATAGGCGCATATCCACTTTATTTCATGAGGATGTATATCCAGTATGCCAGACGAACAGAACATTAGCAAGAATAGCAAGCATTGCGAGCATTTAAGTTATATTTTTGTTGCATAGCAAAAGGGATGGTGATGTGCCCTTTAGTTGAATGCTAACAGAGCGACCCCATCCTCTAAGTCGAAACGGTAATAAACGTATTTTGAGAGTTTTTACCAAATCTGGCCATAGCGGCACCAGTGTGTCGCAGCCCATATCTCGCGTTACATACTTATAAAGCGAAAAATGTTCAGAATCGTACGTGAATTCGCATCGAAAACTAAACAGAATCAATTTATCGTGATCTACAACTTTGATAACCACGACTTTTTTGTGGAACTACTCAAAAAGCCCGAATATAGGCCATCACTGTGCCAAAAAAGGGATTTTCAAATTGCGCAGTTATTGCTTGTTTTTACCACACAACGAGTGACTATTACGTTATCAACCACACTGAATACGATGGTTTTGCCATCTAGAGTGCAACTTGACTATATCATACCTTTTAATGTGTTTTTAAACTTTTAACGATGGACGAAGCCGATTCCTAAAATGTAGTGAATTTTCTTTTGTCTGATTATAACATATTGGGTGTAGGGCATCAAGAATGATCTATATAGGTATTTCTGAAGGCTGAATACAATGGTTTTATTATATAGACACCAGGAAAAATACTTGATGCGTTGACAGTCGTTTCGAATGGTGGTTTAGGGTCGACGAGGTTTTACGATTTTTAATGGGTTCAAGGTTCAAGAGGTATTGTGGTGGTATATGCATACAAACTACAGGTGAATAAACAAAATGATAACTTAAAAACGAAACCACCATCGCTCAGTTTCATCCTCGCTTGCGACGTACTACTTTACAATCTCTAGTTATCGAATTCGAACTATTTATATATCATACAACATATGTCAAAGCCCTCATAATACTTGAATACAAGTTTAAGGCAAACAAGCAAAATAATAGGAAATAGCGAAACGCATAGAATATTCAAAGCTAAAACCTTTACAGTACAGCATAAATGCGTAGTGAATTTTAAACAAACCTATACACATACGAACATCGAATGAAGTAATAAAAATATGTACTTTTTTTGCGAAGATACAGTCACCCAGCCAATAATTTCGATAACAAAGACTTGAAACTGTGTAATACACGGAAGCAGTCGAAATAATATTTAAGGCCTAGATATCGCAAACGAGAGCTTGCAAAAGAGTCCTTTAAAATGTTTTGTAAACCTTACATCGTTGGAACCTAGAATAGATTTAAAATGTTCAATTTAAAATTTTGGTCAGTTTTAAGTTTAATTCATAAAACTGTTTTATTAATTTTGCTAAAAAAACTTCAATGACTTAAAAATATCTTTAACGAGTCTAATAAGAATGAACAAAAAATGTTATTTTAGTATTTAAAGTTGCTATAACTATAAGAACACACTACAAATTTACGTGCAGCCACGGCAAGGTGCTTCATTGTATATGAGTAAAATACGTGACAAAAATAAGCTTCCAGAAAATTTTAGTAAAAAATTAATACAAATTGGCAAAAAATGGAGAAGCTTTTACAAAATAGAGTAAAATTAGCAAAAGCGCTGGAAAGTTGGGCAAAACTTTAGCAACACTGGGAATGTGACTTTCCAAAATTTTGAAAATTTGCTATCACCCGAACTATCTACCCTCTAAGCCGACCGACCTCACGCATCTATGCTCTACAAGCTGTTCAGATAAAAACGTATAGGAAATTACCGGACCTCAAGTCAGACCACCACTAAAGCGCGCCTGGTCTGCCCTAAATTATTTCGACCCTTCCCTAAAATTTTGATTTCTTTCCAACAATTTCTTTATGTAAAACTCCATAAGCAGTTTAGACAAAATATCATGAAAAATTTCAAATTTGCTCTTTACTGTCTTATTCACAGATCTACTGCAGGTCGAGTGACAAAGTATGTTCACAAATGCGGTCGGTATTGTAGACATTCCTGATATTCCAGCAACCAGTTAACCACTTCAAAAAGTACGAGTTAGGAAAGAAATATCCGTTGTAATGTTAACCTGGTTTACCGCAACAACATCCAAATACCACAAAATATCGTTTGTCACGCAGTGCATAGGTAGTAATGTTTGCCTGGGGCATGTGCTAAGAGCAAAGATACAATGCACAAACGGCAACAATAAGTAATATTACATTCTATGTTAAAAATAAAATAGTATCCAAATTTATCATCATCATGTGCGAACAGCGAACAAACGCGAGTTGGCTGAGCAAGCAATATAAAACAATACATTTTATACCAATGGCCTATTATATAAACAGCAATATTCATTATATATTACACTTGACGTTCGGTACTGCAGCTATAAAAACACTAAAATACTGCGTAATAAAGACGATGGACGAACATGGGAGTTTCGGACGAGTTGTGGATCGGACATATGAGGGAAAATCTCACGAACATGGTGGATTTAGAACGTGGAAGGGGGTACCAACACACCCCCTCACTGTGGACAGACCAGATAGTTCCATTATGTTTAAAAATATGTGAAACAGCAAAATAAACAAGTATGCAAAATAAGATTGTCGATAGGCAAAACGGAATGTTTAAGCTAAAAAGATGGCTAACGGATATCCAATCTAAGCTTGTTTTTAATTCCAAAGTGTATTATGTAGCAAACCAATAATGTAACTCGCCGCAAATCAACGGGGAAACGGGACTAGTGTATCTAATCTGCCCATTGACCATTTTGTTATTCCAAATTGAGATCCCTGCGCTCGCAATTGCTTTTATCGTATTTAGCAACCCTGAAAACCTTCAGACACGTTCGATTGACCCATATATATCTATACTGAAAAGCGGCGAAATATGATTATTTTTGGTGCCAAAATTTAACAAATTTTACTCCAACACCGTCCCATGAGTTAATAACGCAGCCAATATGGTGTTAAAACGCTGAAACCAATTCGTTTATCGAGGTAACCCTATAATCCTATAGTTGACCCTTAATAAACATAAAACTTGCTTTGTAAAAATTTTGACATTTTTACTTTTTTGGAATTTTTTTAAATTCGGATTATAGCTGGAAAACGACAGCTCTGACAAATGCAATGTTGTAGCTTTCGATGGTTGGCTTCTCATCCTGGTCTCGTCTTCGCTCGAGATATAGGTGGCGAAAAATAAATACCGGATGCCCAAATTTCAAAATATGACCTTCGACGCTTTTGGGGCGCATTTTGGCAAGAAAGACATGGAATTTGTGCTCAGATACAAATATTGGTGAATATCAACCCATGCGGTGGGCCGCTATCATCTCCAAAGATGGACCAAAAAAGAAATTTAACGATTTTGGCCGCTAGGAAAGTTATTGGTAGAAGCTCCGTTCGCTCCGTTTCCCTAATACTGACGTTTTAACTTCTAGTCAATATAGCGTGTTAAATTTAAAAAGAAATCTCAAACCAGCAAACAGGCACCGAATCTCTGTTAAAACATTAGAGTAGTCTTTTAACAAGCAAAACTAGCAGCAGCTGACCGATTGCTAACCGTCGTTATCATTTATATCGTGATCCCATTCAGTTAAGATCTCATCACCTACCTAACTGTCTGTAGACAGTGGTCAAAATCACAATGATACATCAAATCTTAGGTGCCAACTATGATTACGCTTAGTTTTAAATTCGAACACAATGTCTTGTTGCTTGATGAATTTATTGGTTGACGTCCCTCCCGACCACGAAGCAATCACTTTTAGGGAAGTGGTGGATTGAACAGATATCGGGACCCTTCTCCCAATTTTTCCAACATGTAAAATTAGCCGTGACTGTGTACAACTGAAGTTTGTATGTATCAATTAGTTTTATAATTGCCGTACAAATTATCAAAAATTAAGATATTGCTAAACAACAATAATAATTGTCAAGTCTAAGATTTCACCGGTCTCATATAGCCAGGAACTTTTTTCTTCTGCCAGTACTGATCGTGAATAGTAAATCCGTCGATCGTTGCAGAAAGATGCTTAGACGGGATTTTTGAGAACTGTTTGGCACCAGAGTCATACCTTTAAAATAACTAGCATTAGCACTAAGATGATAAGCTCGAGTAAGCTTTTAGCAATAAATTAAATCAATAGCACCATTTCAGTCACACGGAAGGACAATGAAACAAACTGGAAAAAATTAAGCCATAGGTGTCGAAAAGGGAGAGTAGGTGTTACCCGCTCACCAACAGCACAGAAAATTTTAGCGAAAATAAGCAAAAATAGCGTAAAAATTACCAAAAATTGGGCTATAATTGGGGAAATCGCAAAAATTTATCGCAAATTGGCAAAAATAGGAGAAAATTTAACAAATTTTTGAAAAAAATATGAGTTCCAAAAATTTAACCCCTGCTCTTATGCCAGCCGACCATCTACACCCACTAAACCGACAGACCTTCGATACCAATGCATTAAGCCTTTACGTAAAGTTGATAATTTATATGATTTAATGCGGGTTCAGCATTTTAGTTTTTATTCGTTTTTAATAATTCAGCATCTTATACGTTTTAAAAGCACCATATCGCTCTTACAGCAGGACAATAATTTTAATCAACATTACTAAATTAATCTTAATGTAAAACACCAATAACACTATTTCACTCCACCTGTGAAACAGTTATAATGTTTAATGAAATCGTAATCAAATCTGGTTAGTGCAAGCTCTCGTCCGGTAGCAACATAATAATTTTCACATGAAACACTATCAAATCGTATATAAATATTAATAACATATGATTCCGGGGTGGGACAATAATTTTGACTGGATACATTAAATCCATAACAAGTTAAAACTTTAGTGTGTGGTTTTGAATTTGGTTATGTGATGGTTTTGAAATTGGTTTTGTGGGGAAAATGTAGTTTGTCAAATTTACTGCATACACTACATGCCAGAAATAACTGTCGCATTTCGAGCCATCCGCGAGCGAGGGTTCACTGGAGATTTTGAAACCGTTTAAACTAATAAATGCTATTTTTAGAACAAATTTATTTCAAGAGAGTCGCGAGAGAAGCTCCAGCGAGCGATAGTCATTTTTGCCGGGTACTGTATATTCGTGTGTGCTGCAAACACAAATACTGCATACTTTTGCGTCTCAAAGAATAGATACGGCACAGTGAGAAAGCAATCATTCACTTTATATCCTGGCCTGTCCATGGAGAGGGAAGAAGCCCAGGATTTCCTAGCTCTCCAATATTTTGTGCTTATCCAGATCATGATTTTGTTATTAGTCGATTCAGCTCGATGAGGCGATTCAGAATTTTTTCAGAATTCAAAATTTTTTTTTCGATCTTTTGAAGTCCTGATGGAACCTTAAGGAACCCCAATTTTTTTTTCTTCGGAATATGGCCATATTCGGTACCGTTCGAGTCAGCTTGATGAGATAACTCTACGCTACCGTTAGAAAGTTATAAGGCCCAAGTAACATTGAGGGGCGGTGCGTTATAACGTTAAAAAGGAACAGCTTAGAGCGGGGGTTCGGGGAGCGGCAGCGCCCCGACTTACTGTATGTCTCATAATATAAGGACCTTAGCTTAGGCTTACCTTACCAGTAGATTTCACTCATCAAGCCGAGTCGAATGGTACCCAATATGACTATATCCCGAAGAAAAAAATTTGGGTTCCCAAGGGGGAATTATTGGGACCTCAAAAAATCGAAAATTTTTTCAGGGATGTTTGTAAAATGAGTATTTTCTGAACCGCCTCATCGGGCTGAATGGATTATACCAAAATCAGCTCTGTATCTTCAAAATTGACCAAATTCGGGCTTGGGGAATAATGGAAAAAACCCTATTTTTAAACAACTTACTTGAACATTAGCTCCATCATTGACTCCGTGCACGTTTTTGGACCTTGACCGTAAAGCTTTGCAGCCGTATCGCTCACTTGATCCCAACTGTAGAGACCACGAAACTGGGATCGATGATCACGAAATAAAACTAAGAAATGTTTGGAATCGCTCTTGGCCAGCTCCTGAATCAGTTACATTTCGAAACGATTTACTAAGACATTATTCGCTACGCTTACAAACTAAAAAGAACTTTCATGCCATCAAATTAGTAATAATATTGGGCTATTCAAATATACTAATACTGATACATAAAGACGTCGAAAGTTACCAATGTGGTTGAGCAAGATGGTAAAAATACTAAGTTTAAACAAATAAGGAACGTGGAAAGGATTACATGGAAAGCAATACCGTGGCGCAACAACGTGTTTTACAAAAATCATATACCAATGCTTTGTGTTAATGCCCACCTGAAACACCACAAAAACTGAGCACGGATAACTGCTATACAATGATAAATTTAAAACAAAAAGATACCAATTTTGCTTATTTTTCTAACCGATGGTTTAACCCTTACCTCAAACGCCTTCCGTTTAGTTTCATCATTAACGACACCTGCAAGGCAGCTATACTGAAGAGCATTAATAATAATTGAACGGTTGCTCTTCGCTGCAGGTTTCACAAATAGCTTCAGAGCTGAAATACATTAGAAATATACCGAAATAACAATAGCAATACATTTCAATGATGCAAACAATACTCTACTGAAATGGCGGATCAAAGTCAAAAAATTATTGTAACACAACGGTACAACACAATATTTATTATTAGGTTGATATATTTTCACAAATTTTTATTTTGACAGTAGATGTGCTCTTGTGAACCTCTATAACAGTTGGTTTGCGCAGCTGCAGTTATTTACCGCCAATAATAGTACCATCTAACGCAGATAACCTGGCACTAATAGCCATATTTACACACATTTTTAGTCATTGTCAGAAATAATTAAAATAATTCTTTCATCAAGAGTTAAAGAACCTTAACACGGCCTCTCTGCAGGACCAAAATATCTGTTGACGTTCAGCTGGGGCAACAGCTTCAATTTGAAGCATCAAGAAATACCGGGGGACCTCGCACTCCGGTTAGCTCGTGGTAAAGCAAAGCACGTGGGTTAACGGTGGTGTCATAATTGTTTTTATCGTGTCTTCTATGCTTTTACAATATGTAAGTATAAACTGAAAATATGCGTATCAGCGTCATGTGGACCACGTACTACAGATGACACAGAATCGATGGCCAGCTGCTATGTCGACCGCTCTTCTAAACTGGTCACACCCTCGTGGCCGAGCACTAACAACATGGAAACGACAAATCGTTGCAGATGTGAAACCACTCTTTCCGTGGAACATCCTATCGAAGCTGGCGAAACGATCCACTTCGTGTCACGACCTGGCCAGCAGCTAACAGGAAGGTATGGCGAGCAATCGTCAACATGGAAGCATCCTGCAACCGCGGGCTCAATTAAATCAGGTAAAATGTATATCAGCACAACTAGCTTCATTTTATTCAGAAATTTATCATTCATAATCGATATACTAGTAACTATATCGAGATTGCAGAGCGTATTGAAGCATAGGTACACATAGGCCTTTTGCGTGCACAACCAGTCAGTTCTCTATAGCATACGTCGATATGCTCTATGTAGAAATCACATCATACCGCTCAAGCTAGAACAAAACCAATGCCCGAAAACCCACAAGTGCAAGCTATCATCCTCCCTGGATGCCTGAACAAATTTTGAAATGTTGGGCCGAGGAACCTCGAGGATGTCATACCTAAAACCCATAACTCCAGAACCGCAGCCTTAATCAAAAAAGACGCTTCAGCATTTACCATTTTGCTATGAAATAAAACCAACCAAAGAAAATATTCGAAAATTAAGATAAAAATATCCTTGGTTCTGTGAAGGGTACTAAAATGGGATAAATAAACTTTTTTGACCTCTGACCCCGGAACCAGACCTCAAAACACGCTCGGGGATGTACACGGTAAATCGACTATGCTAGTTCGAGTGAGACCAGGATCTTGAAAATCGGTTAAGTCTTTCCCAAGTTATGACCAATCACAGACACAGACAGAATTTAAAACTTTTCACCATTGCAGTTCACAATCTCCGCTACGTTACACTACGCTCTGAAAAGTAGTAGTATTAAGTTTTGTTTTAATCGTTTTCTGTTGTTAACACGACTATTTTTCTTTCTCATATCCTGTCAAAACACAATAGGATGTTGGAGGCATGACCCGAGGAAATAAAAATTTCGCAGTGATCGTGACGTGGAGGAACCTCAGAAAGTAGGGTGTAACCCCTAAAGACTGTGAGATGGGGCACAGCACGATCGAAAACATCTTGGGTGGGAGCTGGAACTTGGCGTGGTACAACCGGAAAAATCAGAAGGTGGTGGAACGTAGTGCCGTGCTAAAACCGTTGTACACTTATGTGCAGGCTGGTTACCATATGTTTACACAAAACACGCCTGACCAACTAGTAGATTTCTGTAGCGTCAACCTACATGTCCATTCGCCAAATTTTTCTCTTTATACGTAAAATACCAGAAAGTAGCCGGAATTCGAGTTCTGGTTCTGGCTAATTTTCGAGGGAATCAAAGTTCCAGATTCAGGTCTTTTGGATATTTAGATGACGATATTTATAGTATAAGTTTTGCATTTTCCAGTTAAAGTTAGATAGCAAACTAATGCATAGGTTCAGCAATATTCTTAGTGCTATTTGTATTGGCCCCTTCACAGAAAGCCCCAAGATTATGGAGCTCCCCAAAAAATTAGGTTCGTTGCTCACTCACAATTTGCTCGCAAGAAAATAAAATTTTATTTTGTAATTTTATAGTTTGTTTTTGTTTGCTCGATCAGATTTTCTTAGCTAGCCATTGGCCAATGGTTCCTGCATAACATGCGACAAACTACTGCCAATTATGTCTTTATCAGGTAATGCTCATGTTGTGCATGTAGCTTTGGGTTTGCGCTGAACCAATAATTTCCTACCTAAATTTTCATAAAATCAACACGAATTGAAGTTTTTTTTGATTCTTGCCATTACTGGGACCCTCCAACATTTAAGGTAATAGCTCTTGCCAAAGGCATTGGATCAAACAAATGGAGTCCGCCATGCTATACTGTTAAACTGTTTAGTCAGAGCAGCAGTTTTCTAGCTATGAGCCAGTTTTAAAATATCCACAGAAACCCAAATTTTCAAAATTTTGGCGAAGTAAGTTTCTTAAGTGTTGGGGTGAACGATGATGTATAGTTATTTAAACCGTTAAACACTTTGATTTCAATGTTTTAATTCTATATAGAGTAATGTATGCTATCAACCTGCAGGGCGGTGCCGGTGTTAAATTTTGGCACAAAATACAGTGAAGCCACAATTTCAATATATTATAGAGAATTGACGTGATCAGAATGCGTCCATAGCATATGTGTCGATAAGGGGTCACCCATTTCTATGGCCAGAAAATTTAAAAAAAAGAATTTGCAAAAATAAAGGAGGCCCTCGTGGGATGTGCTGCGGAGGTCAACCAGACGGAGCTCCAATGCCTATGGTCTATAGCTTTTCGGGGATACGTAATAAGATAAAAGAAAATGTATTTGTGTGATATGTATGCTTCAAATAACGCAAGGGGTCTACAACATAATTACAAAATCACAATTTTTGTAAAAATCCGAAATTTATAAATTTAAAGAGTTCTTGTATAATCGTGTTCTCACGGGGAGAAATAAACGATTATGTGGATTTATATGATAATAAAGTAACACATATGTGTGATATGTATGCATCAAATAAGGCAATTGTCTAAGAAGTCTACAATGTAAAAATCACTCTTAAAATTATAATTTTTTCTAAAAATTTTATACTTATAAATTTCAAAAGTCTTTTAACCATTCCGGGAAGAAACAAATGAATCTTCGGATTTAATAACAATGTGATTAAAACTGCATTGCCGGTGTTGTGATGTTAAATTCGAAACATTGCAATAGTCACTAAGCACAGATTAGCTGTACCCGCAGGCTTTCCTGTCGCTTCACGATTAGCTAAATTAGTCTTATGTGGCTCACCGATATTGATAGCTAATTGCTTCATTTGTATTCTGCCACACAAATTTATTAAAACCAGGCCTTGCAAATGTGTTACATATGCCGGATATATAGTATCATATCCAGCTGAGTGAATGAACGCCATAGGGTAAGGGCCTGGTGTGTTGACTAAAAGATACAGGAATACAACGTTTTTGTGCCGCTTCGGCTCGCAAAACAGACGGTAAGTCTGATTGAGAAACAAATATCCAGACGCAGCGGCAGGCGTCGATACGGATAATGCTAAAACACCTATTAAAGGCCTGTTGATCTAAAGCGAAAAATACTACACAACACGTACAAGGTGCGTCGCCACTGTCGGAACCACCGTGAGATCCATTGTCGAAATTGTCGATTTCGTCAACTGAGTTGGAGCCACGAACTAAAATAAATTATTATTTGTACACTTAATTTAGCGGATATACGAATGTCTAATTACAATATATACTATAAATGTATTTATAAAGATCAGATTATTAACTTTCAACAGTATTATAAATATACTACAATATGACTCCTAAATCGTAATGGAAATATGACTAGATAAGTATATTCAACAGTTTACACTTAAAGCAAAATAAATGTTGAGATCGAAAAACAACTGTATGAAAATGCAATTTTTCATCTTGAAGACGAATCTAATCACTGGCTTTCCTGAAATGCTTTGGAAGTACTTGACTGATCCAAATCGGTGGCCATACTGGTGGCAATTGGGGAAGAAAAATTCTGTGTCCCCAGCTGAATTGGAGAACCGGAAGACGATGCAATAATAACTGATTAACACTTTTTTAAATAATGTATAAGTACTTTGTAGCCAAGCGTAACCAGTGAATGCGATTTTATCAATCGCAAAAATTAAAGGATTTTTATCTCCAAAAAGAAAAATTTAAGCATCTTTGTGTCAGAAAAATTTAGTTTTTATTTCTGCAGAAAAGTGCCTAGAAAGACCTGGCGGTTCAACCGCGGGGTACCCAAGCAACCACTAGGGGCTGAACTGATAATGAGACCAATACGCATGTAGCAGGCCCCCTCTGTGACGAAAGTAAGTTTTACTACATATTTCGGTCTATTTTCAACATTGCAATACTTAATGTGAAGGCAGGTGTTGGTGCTGAAAAAAATTGTCATGAATTGCGTTGAAATTCGTGTTTTCCGCTGCCTCATCGTTTTATGGTAATCCGTAAGAATATGCTTGTGAAAATAAAGCCCGAGCGGGAACTGCATGACATAAAAACTTCTATAAAACACCTTTTTGATCTCTAAAAGAGTTTTAGTAGGATTATATAATGTTAGTAACTAGTATCTCGCAAACGAGGGTGAAACGTGTTTTCATCAAGTGCAGTGCTATTTTGTAACCACTTGTAAAAGACTTTGTGTTTGATGTATATACTACACTAATATATCTGTTAGTACGAACCCCATTAAAACACTAAAGCTTCGTCGACCTTAAACCGATCAAAACAACTGAAAACGCAAGAAGTATTCGTGCTGGTCCCTAGATAACCAAACCACCATCCCAGCGTATCGAAAAACCTATTCTAAGACGACTCTTGATGTCCTGTACACAAAACGTAACCAAACAAATGAGAGCACTTTACATTTTGGAAATCGGGTTCGTCGATCTTAAAACATTGAAACCATAAAAAAGGTACGATATAGTCAAGCTAGATTCTAAATAGAAAAATCAAGGTATTCAGCGTGCTCGATAAGCGAATAGGCACTCATTGTAAGGTAAACACTTCATACCATGCCGAAATTTGAAAAATCGCTGTTTGTGGCAAAGGGTCGATGATCCATATTCGGGCCCACAAAGACCCAGGGAGTGGTCTCACATAAAATTCGTGGTCAGCAAATCTGTAGATCTTGATTAACTGATTCTGTATCTACATTTTTCAATGCGCAGGACGTATCGCGAGATATGGGCATCAAAATACTGGCACCAGTATGGCCCGATTTAAAAACCTTAAAAACCAGTTTTTTGCCATTTTCATTCGTAAGATGAAGTCGGAGATGTTCGCCTTCAACTAAAAGGCACATGGGCATCACTTTTGCTTTCGAACAACAAAGTCCGTGCATCCGAAAATTACTTATGAATGACAGTGACAAACAAAAAAGAAACTTTCACAATTTTTCCCTCTAACGTCCTCTGTGGAAACTCCGTTCGCCTAGCGCGCTCGGTTTCAATTATTGTCACATAGTTAAATATATAACAGTTTATTAAGTTTATATTTCTAAACCAGAGATTGAAATCTGGGTCAGCATATTATGACCCGGTCGTGGTACTGACCTGGGATTCGGTTGCGGTAGTGACTTGACAATTTCCAAAGCAGCCACGTATAATAATTCTGCGAAATTATAAAGGATAATAATTTTAGAATCTTGAACACGATTTTATTCCACTTAGCAAAACAGTGTTCGAATATAAAATTATAATTATAATTCTAAAGTGTGTCATAAACCATCATCCGAGAAGCAGTGACCATTTCTAGCACGACAAGTAGTGACCATTTCTAGCAGGAACAATGTTTCTTTACACATAGTAAATTTTAACTGAACGCACTGAGTCGCTGCGTGCCAAAGTATAATAACGGGTTGATCAAAAATGCTACAATGAAGTTATCTCACTGAGTGCTCGCCTTTATTCAAAACCTATTTCTTGCCCAAATTTTAAAAATACATTACTGTAAATCATGCTGACTTTGGAGCGCCTTGACTATTTGCATGGTTACTACTTTTGGACGGGAGGTTGTCTTTAGAAACTCGATTTCCCTTGGAACCACAATGAAACCATGTCGACGTTGCTTTGTTGAGCTGTGATTATAGCCAAGTATTTGCGCTAGCAATGATACAAAGTATATTTGCCGACGGTAGTCGAGAATACAACAAAATGAATAAAAATATAGCCTAATGCGGAGTGACATGTATTACTGGTCAGTGTATCAATCAACATTACTAATCCAGACGAGTCTGGCCGACTTAGGAAGTCGGGTAGGCTTGGATAGAAATATGGTCGGCCCGGTTCAGCTTTGCTCGGAGCGGAAAAATAGTGCAGGCTCGACTCGAGTTTGAGCCGAGCTTCGGGCCCAACTTCTCAGTCCTGCCAGAGACTTCGGTTCTCGATAAAAGCAGGTAGGTGTTATTTAAGTTAAATGGAAGCCATTTGGTAGGGTCTAGGAAACAGGTTGTCATCATGTGAAGCCCTTGTGCCCGGATTCTAAGCAACCTGAGAGTACTTGCATATAAAACTGAACACATCCCTAAATATACCCAATATACCCTATACTCAATATGTACCGACTACAGTATCTTCAAGTATTACTCTTGACCAAGCTCTAAGAATTCTCACGACTCTTGTCCAGATAACCATGCATTCAGCTTAGAATAGCTGAGCCAGCTAAGACGCAGTTCGGTTATTCACTACTTGCGGGCAAGTATAACATCGCTGTCGCTTACCAAATGGGACAGGTCATGAAGCTGCCGGTACGAGTAATACGCCAACGCCTTAAACTTCCGCATTAGAACAGCAGATTTTCGATGGATTGTATAAAAAACACAACTCATTAGACAAATATAGCATAAATAATAAAAGCAAAGATGTGAAGCAAAAGTTTTTGGACATCTTAGTGCATTTTCATTGTATCTTGTCCATACCACTGATAATTGCCATACAATTATTGAATGACGTAAAATTGTTAAAGCAAGTACAGCTGAACCCAATGTCTGACAGATCACAACTGCGTCACGCATAGCAGATTCGGTGAATGGTGAGATGAAAATTTGGCCGACGAGGTCTGTCATCTCAGAACCATATTAGTCAATTTACATGGATGGTGTACTGATCATGAAGCCCATTTGTGTTCGAAAATAACTTAAATGTTAAACACGTGGACACATATTTCCTAACATATGACTTTTTGTAATCGTCCATCAAAATTTATTTCAAAAAATTCTGCTATGAGGCCTTGCTGAATTTATAGTTTTGGTTCTCAGATCATCACCAGATGCCATCTGGCTCGATGCCGGTTAGAGGTAAATCCTGCTGGTTACCGATCAACTGAAACTGAGCTTATTACTTTTTCTCACCTCTGTCACACACAAAGCCATATCACATGTATGCACAGCACAAAAATTGACAAAAATTTTCGATTTTATTACAGTCTAAAGAATGCAACAATAAACGTTACATACTATTCTACTCTCTTACCGGCTTTATTTGTCAAGACGTGTCATCACGTATGCAAATTTAGTCTATTACCGCTATTATCTTGTTTGCGTTTAGCGGTTGCTTTTGCGTTATGGTGGAGGGAAATTAGTGGAGTTATCTACCTTTCAGTGAAAACTTCGCTTTATTAACACACAATGATACATTTATTACCACTCTATTGAATCTTCATACAATTGGCAAACATACGTAACCTGGAAGCATTTGCTTACAGGTTACCTTTGGGGCAGTACCATTCAAATCAACTGGAAGGTTTCATAATTATTTTAAATGGTGCTTTTGATGAATTTACTACATGTATATCGTTATTTTTGCTGCATATTTTTTAAATACTGAAAATGCAGGCCGCGCATCATTTTACTTAGGATTTTGTCATAGTCTAAATATAAGGAGTAGTATTGAGTTTTACAATAACCGTACTGTATGTTTTGTTAGGGTGATCGTTTTTGTTCTGACTTGAAAATACCTGGATCTGCCGGGCGGTTAACCACGGGAGAAGCCAAAATTAACCTGGGTAATGGCCTGGGGGAGCTAGAAAAACAAAACCAAGCGGCCCTCTTCTCCCTCTATGCAGAAGCCAAATGAGGTACTGCCTAAGTTTTTAACTCGCTGTCTAGCACAAGCTAGATAGCTAGGCCAAATGCATCTGGCTATTAGTAAACGGTTAAATAACCATTTTTGATGAACTACTGAAAATGTTAATTCGCAGTTCTCCAGAGCTAATATCAATAAGTGATACAATTCATGCTATTTCGCGTCATTCAGATATTATATATAGCAACACTGCGATATATTGCTCGGAAAACATAGTTTATAGATAAATATACGATACTGTATTATATGTACTACTCGAATGCCAAGGCTTTATAATCGCCTTTGCACGATATGTAAATAACCGGCTCGTTCGGTACAACCAAGACGTTGAAAAGTGATTATGGTTCAAAACCGCCTGGCAATGCGCTGCGAACACAAAAAATATATCATTGTTGTTCCAAAAACTAGAGACAACCGTGCGCCAATAAAGTAAGCTGGTAACAAATCATACGACTTGTACGGTACAACATATTTCTATTTATGTAGACACACAAAATAATAGCAAATATCGCCACCATGCCATATATGCGTTGTAGACTCGCGGCGAGAGCAATGCACGGCAACATACACACATAATATCAGACTGATTATCAATGGCCCCCGAAAACTACGCAGCAAAATAAGCCGAAATCAAACGAACTACTAATATGTAGCAGCAGGTTTTAGGCCAATTACGTTGAGCCGTCACGGCGTCAATAAATCTACAAGAGTGAGAGTATAGTGAGATATGAACCATAATAATATAGCAATGTGTCCATTGGTATGCACTGTTCAAACTGCGACCGTCCGCTCTATTAATGGTTTCCAATAATCTGTTCAAACTTTGTTAGAACCATTCATTTAGATCTTGTTAACGAAACAATACTGTAAGATCGAGATATTTACAGTCGCACGGCATCCGTAATTAGTGCTGTATATAAAATTTCTACGAAACAATGAATAAAATAGAGGTCACAGGTGTCGCTTGTGCTCACCCAAGAAATCAAACCCGCTCCTTCCGCCGCCGACCGCGTGAGAAAATTTTAGCAGAAATAAGGTGAAATTTGTTGTGAAATTGGCAAAAAATAATGAAAAATTAATCGCAAATAGGCAAAAAAATTTGAGTTACTAAAAGTGATTTCAAAAGTTTATCTCCCCCTCGACTTATACCCCCTAAGCCGACACGGACGTTCGACACCTATGAAACAGATATACATTTGTCACAAACCATTTTGAAAAAGTGTCAATAAAACCTGGATACCAAATGATATTAATTTCGTCTGTTTAATACCACGAGTATCTCCGTCAGATTAGAGGGTATATGGCTCCAAATGAGGGCGGTAGACCAGAGAATAACCAACAAATTTGCATATTCTCCTAATTTTTCCTCATAATTTTCTCCAATTATTCCTAAAATTGCTTAAATTTTATGCGAACGGAGGGGGGAAGGGGTGGTCTGTTCGTTTATCCCCCAGCCGGAATTTCGTCAATTTTTAAGGTACAGATAAAATTTTGGTACCAATCCATTCAGCTCGATGAGATGGTTCAGAAAATAGCCATTTTACTCACATCCCTGACAAATTTTTTTTCCATTTTTTGAGGTCCCCTAGGGAACCCAAAAATTTTTTTCTTCGGAATATGGTCATGAAGGGCAGCGTTGGACTCGGCTTGATAAGACAAATCGATTGGTGTATAATTTATTGAAATCTACTCCATCGTTAAAAAGTTATATGAGGGTCCAAGTAACCCTGACAGGCCGTACGTTATAACGATAGAAAAAAGAACAGCTTAGAGCGGAGGGTTCGGGGGGCGGTAGCCGCCCGACTTAGGCTTAGCTTTAGTGTATTTCTCATATAAAGACCTTAGTTTAGGCTAAGATTAAGGCATAGGCTTAGTATACCCAGAACGGCATGGCCTGCATTTTATTTCTGCCTCTCAGGCTTACTTGAACCCTCATAACTTTCTAACGGTGGGGTAGATTACAATAAATTATACACCAGTCGATTTCAATAAATTATACACCAGCCGAGTCGAACGGTGCCCAACATGACCATATTCCGAAGAAAAAAAATTTTTTAGTTACTCAGTTAAAACTTCGCTTGCTCCGTTCGATTTGTATTTCACATAAAAAATGTGAAACACTTATACACAATTTGGAATAATACTACACCGAGTTAGCAGTAAAACTAAGCTATTGAGTCAGGTATCAGGCGACTATGTAGTCAAGTCGTTATAGAACTTCAGTACTGATTTACAGTAATTTTAGTAATGATAAACGGAAGATGAAATAATAATATGCACACTAGCTTAATTTGCATACAGGTTGCGGACGCTATAAGCGATTTGATTGAACTTATGCCAAATATTGGCTTCTTATATTTGTTCATATAACTAAATATTAACACACATACTGTAACTTTGCTTAAGTGGCCTGTCAACTGAGCAATTATGAACTATTATCGCTAGTAGACAACTGTGGATGCATAAAAGAAAACATTTGCTGGTCCCCCTTTTCGCCGATGTTAGTGGAACTACAACTACAACTTTGGAACTCCTGGTGATAGCTTTGTAAACCCAACACGGCCTGCAGGAGTTCCCTTACACCCTATTATGTATTGTAATAGCATAGGAATTCACCTAACGGAGATTTAATTCCATTAAAATTCTTGATTATGCGAGACTGGTTAATGCTGTCAAAATAACCTATTGCGATACAGATCTAGTATCGGCGTACATATATTGTTAGTAATACGTTAAAAACAATTATAAATCTTTCAGTTTGATGCTAAAGACAGATGCATGGCAGATGATGCAACGATTTTGTCCAGTGACTTGGTTGTTCGTGGATTTATACAATGGAAGACAGTATTAGTATGTTAGCAGCAAGTTACAAGGTCTGAAAATCAAAGATCAGTGTTAAATCTGAAAGCTAAATCTAGCATTACTTGCAAGTAAAGATAGTATGCTACTGGTCTTAGCAACCATGAATGGTTAATACATACATAAAAATATATACATTATGTAATGGCAGTAAATATAATTTTTTCGTTTCTTTTCATAATAAACAAAGAAAACACAATCAACCGAGTTTGGTGATTTGTATTAGCAAAATTTAATAATGTAATTTTTTGTTCATGCAAATGTATATGAAACGACTTTGATAAATCTATTGATGTGCCAAGACCTCAATCCTTCAGTACTTACAACGGTGGAGATTATTTTGATCAAAATGTAAGGTATGAAAATTACAATTTACAACCCACTGATAATCTGTCCACATAGAAGGAGGTGGGTCTAACAGTCCTGACAAATAGCTGGAAAATAAACGTGTCATCTTTGGTGTTGGATTATGTCAAAATGTCTTGAAATAGAGATTTCTGAGCATGAAGTTGGAGTATCACCATCTTATATCACTCTCCAGTTTCCTCGCTGTGCTGCTATATCCGTAGTTCGACCTGTGACGATGCCGATTTCGACGCATTACGTTGGTTACTTTCAGGAAATTTTAGACTGTCAGTCGCTTATAACAAAGTTTACGGTACGATTCACGAAAATCCTGCTTAAGAAAACAAAGTACAACCCTGTGCTGTCTGCTAAAGCTAAAGCGACGAACACCGTAGAATGTTTTCGTCAACCTTTGAAACAAAAATAGCACCAAGAACTGCTCAGAATTCACTGGTAACCATGGTGTCTGAAACACAATTTTTGATCTCTCTGCAAAAATGACTGTCGTGGTTCTAAAACTTTGAATAAAGCGATAGTTTCGGCCTAGAAATCCCCAAAAAATAGCGATCCGTTGAAAATGCCGCGCAAAAAATCCCATAAACATGTTCATTATCTTATTATCATTAGATGGTTTTTATTTTGACAGCAATAAATTTGAATGAAGAATATGGCATTGCTTGATGTTAAGTAGCCGCGGTGATACAGTTATAGTCAGCGGCGTTATTTTCGTGTGATAGCTATATTTCCCTCGTAAAGCTGCGATGAAGTTCACGATAATGATATACACACGTATTTTACTGCAGTTGCGCAAAGGTAACGAACACAACCGAGCACAGTCTATGGCAGGGTAAAAACAAAAACAGAGGGACGGACGTGAAAAACCGAAACAGAGAAATGTTTTGAACAAAGGAAGCTCAGTTAGTACCGAAACCAGATAGAGGTGGCCTAGAACCAAAACTTACATTCCGACATACGGGATTTGTGACGGCCAATAGCACTTGGAACATCACGTTCCACATTGTGAATTGGAGCTGAAACCATCTTTTCCGTGATATAAATAAGTCCTTATCCATCTCGTGCACTATTAAGAAGTACACACTTCATTACAATTGCACTAACATTTTGGAGACATTGCTTCATCACATTACATTATAAGATCAGACAAAAGCACGAATTAAGTCAACAATATTGAAAGACAACGAGTGGAATTTCCACTCAGTGGACCATGGCGAAAATTTATGAAAATTTCTTTTTGTCCGACGGTTTCACACATAAACTCATCTTCGTGAGGATAAATTTTGACAATTTTTTGTTCCATAGGAAAAGTGATGACGATGTACCCCTCAGTTCAGTAAAAACTTACACACAATCGAACGAGAAAAAATGGCAAAAACTAACATTCAAAAGGTTCGTTGACAAATGTAGCCATACCACTGTTTCGAATCCCATCTCGTGTAGCAGCTCGGAACCAGCTCATCGAGTAAATCTTTGCTGAACATACCTTTTGTGGTACCACTGCTTGGGCCGTTAAAGTACCGAATACGGCTTGTCGGCCCTTAGCAAATAATATGTATTTTTCAAATTTCGGCTTGTTTTTACGGTTTTACCTTAGAAGTACTGTCTATTAGGTTATCAAGCACTCTAAATGCCATGGTTTTATCAAGAGACAAACTGGACTATATTATATCTTCTCAAGGTTTGTAGGTCGACGATCTTGATTTCCAGAATATAGTCTGTCTTGAGTCGTTATCTGCATATATTGCGTACAGGGCATGTTTTGCGGCCTTCTGGCGTATAGGGGGGTTAAGACCCCGAGTTCGAGACGGCGAACCAAGCCAATATGGAGGGATGGCAAATATTATATAAATGTATAAGTTAATGTGTTTTATTGAATTCTGAGTGTCAACATAAATTATTCTTATTGGTCAGGACTGAAATTTGGCGGTGGCTGTTTATGGGTTTTTGGTGTGACACGCATAACTAAGCTTCTGAATGGCACGTGAGGCGGCGCGTTAGCTTATCCGAAAGCTTGAAATCTCTATTTGTGGACGTAAAATCGATTCCCACTGCCTCGGCAAGTGGGCCATCTGCAAGAAAACATGCCACTGCCACTGCAAGGCGTCCGAAAGCATCCGGATAGGGTCACTACAGGTTTTACCAAAACACGTTATGATTCATGTCTCGATGACCACGTGTGTGATCTGTCCGAAGTTGGGCTCATATGGTTTAGAAAGTGTTTAGCTCTTAAAAGTATTGTTGCTTATAAAGGAGCAGATTGTTGCCGAGGTCACCTACGCTCGAAGATTGGATCAAATTGTATTTTCAAATGGGCCCTTGGGGCACGCGAAAACACCAAATTTGTCATCTTTTCTGTCACCGGATCGATTCGACTGCATTTGGGCTCATTTTGTTCAGAAAGCAAACTTCGATATATCTTTCACGGTACACTGATATTGACCCCACCTGCTAGACACGAGGGTCAGGATGGGTTTAGATTATTAGTCATACTTTATTCAATATGATATATATTTAGAAATGTGCCCTTGGATACCTAACACTCTAAATTGGTCATATCTCCTCAACGACTAGACAGGTAGATAGACTTTACGACACGCAGAATAGATCGTGTTCCTTAACTCCTATCGGACTTGGTTAACAAGTTGTACTTTACTTAATACACTGATGTCATGTTATTAAGGTATAAAATGTATGTTGGTTTTATAATAAAAAATAGGGCCCAATATATTAGATTTTAATTGCATCCATACTCCATGAACCTAGAAATAGAGACTGCCATTCAAAATCATGTCGTTTGGAAACACAATTTCTCACCATTTATTTGTAAGTAGCCGATTAAACCCGATGGATTTATTGTTTAAAACACATATTACGTATACCGCTAACGTTGTGCACCATATAGAGGGCTAAATATGAACTCAGAACCATAAATAGTCATATTTCGCTATTTTGTCAAGGTAGCTGTATTTCGATATGTTATCAACAGTGCCGTAGCATTGCCGGTGTATTATTGTGATTCTGGAATTTAATGGGGGCTCAGGAAGCCCAATTTAACAACAACTCAATAGTCATTAATCGCAGACTAGTCGGCCATCTTCTGTTCCCCAACCAACGCGAGTAATTGCGATAATAAATATGATGGTTTGCAGCAAGGCAAAAAGATATTGGACTGGCGAAATGAAACAAATGGGGTACTTTGAACTATATTTCTGCGAGATTTTGTTAAAAAAATTTTGTACCACGGAAACAATTTAAAATACATGTGTGGCACATGCGAGATAAACACTATCAATAATTATTCACTTGTGCCTTTAAAAGGCGACTCAGGAACATTGGAAATAACACAACATCAACTATTTTTCCACTAAAGGCTGTTTGCACAATGTAGATATTTGTAAATAAAAAAATATGGTGCAATACTTACAATAAAGCGTTACAATCGGCATTAGTTATCTGTTTGCATCACACAAAACAGACTGACGCTAAACTCTACTTTGCTCATACAAACTCGACCATGTGTATGCAAGGAAAAAGGTCAATAAATGTAAGCTTGATATAGCTCATAAGCCAGGAAGCATATCTATTAAATTATACCACTCCACCAAAATTACATAAAACACTTACTTGGCGGCAAACTGCCTTCGTGCGGTGTTTTCCGTGACGAGGCGGAAACAATCTGGGACTTAGGGCGTGCCGGAGGTTGTGAAGAACCTCTTGTCCCGCCGGCAGCACCTGTTGCTGCTGAAGAAGGTTGCTTTGCTCGTAGCGCATTACTGCTACCCGGTTGAACAGTAGTGGTAGGAGGCGGATGAACACCAGGATTTTCAAGTAGCTCCTGGTCGGCCTTTTTCTTCTGGTACTCGTCCCAAACCTTTTGCCTAAAAATTTTACTTAAACTATTGACCAATACTATTAAGTAGTCAGGTTGTCGGGCTTGGTAATTAATATACATTGTAGTTCTCATTCACATTTAGTTGACATTTGGTTATAATGTACGAAAAGAAGAACAAATACGACTCAATGTAGCGACTTTCAGGATTTCAAGAATTTGCGTTACTTTCACGACATGTAAAAATAAAAAATTACACTGTCAATCATATGTAATAACAAGTTAACGAATGATACCATTTCACAAGCAACAAATATTGAATTTACGCTTTTAGTATTACTCCATTATTCACCTGCTCATACATATTAATTGAAAAGATGTCTGCTTCCGAAAAAATATCATGCTTAGGCAGATAAACTTCATGTGCGCAATATATATTTTATCCATATATGTCCTGGCCTCTCCATTGAACCTAAATTTTAGCTGACGGCTTTGAGGTGAGGGATCCCCAGCTCTCACCTGGGGGAACCGGAAATACCTGGGAAATAACGGTTTTGCTTTTTGTCGTGCTTTTCATGCATTTACAACACACATATCGTTTTTTGTTGCATTTCTTATTTACCTACTAACAATGCGTGTTTCTGCAAGCCAAACAGGATTTTACTTAGGATTTTGTCAAGAACAACCAAAGATAAGCAGTATTATAGAGTTTTGATGTAATCGTTTTCAGGACCATCGTTTCTGTCGTCACATCAAAATACTAGGAGGTGCAGGAGGTCAACCTGGGGATAGCTAAAATTTACATGGGGTATAAAAGCTGAAAGAACCACAGAAATCCTGATGGGAGCTCAAAACTTCTGGCGAGCCCCTTCGCCCTACTGTGGAGAGGCCAGGTGTCTATATACAGGGCACCACAGGCGGAGAATATTAGCAACTATGAGCAAAATTACACTTTAAATTGTTTTAAAGAATAATTGGGAAATTACAATAAAACATTTGGAACAATTTTTGGTTGCTTACGCCTCCTCCCATCGGATGTACCTGTGCATCTGGCCTCTCCATAATGAGTAGAATATCCAAAGGATTTCACAGGTCCATAAGTATTAAGGCAGGTTCATCAGATCATACCAACAGATAATACTTGGCCCTCGAAGATAGCGGAAACTTACGTCCAAAATAACTGTCTTATCCATTATTCATAATACATGCCTGAGTAAAATGAACCGTGAAAACTGCCTAAAGATTGCAAATAATACATTGCCAACAAAAACAACATACATATTGTAAGGGCATCCCAACACTATAAAATGAAATCAAAAGATATCTCATATAGCCTCAGAGGCACGATAATTCACTCTGCTAACCAGGGGAAATTCCAACCCCTCCCGGGTATATATTTTTGGTTTCCCCCAGTTCGAAGCTGGCAGGCAATTTGATTCCGAATATTAATATAAGGATTCTACAAGGTCTCTCATAAAACCACAGATTCACAATTATTCTAACAGCTACGCAAGGGAAATCTCACCACCCCCACCCCAGGGTATACATTTTTGGTTTCCTCAAGTTCGAAGCTCCCAGGTATTTTAACCCAGAAGATTTATATAGGGCTGACACCTCACTGGTCATATGTGACCCGTAAGAGACACGTCCCCTTCCCCAGATTCTTCTGCATTTGACCACAACAATTTGCTTTTCCACAATTTTTGCTAAAGCTTTGCCCAATTGTTGCTATAATTTTTGGCGCATGCGTGCGGTCTTAGAAAGGAAGTTAAATATCACTTACAAAGGGGATTTCGACCCTTAAACAGGTAACCTCCTATAAACACCTGTGATTTGTATACCTATATAGCCGTCAGCGTGGCCCCTGGTTACGGATCAGAGTTATGATCTCTAACACTTAGTCTCATAGGCCTAGAAACTCCAGTAATTACCGTAAGGCGTTGCCACTGTACCACGGAACATCTCAACACGCAACAATAAGATAAAACCAAAAATGTGTACATAACAAAATCACCGGTTTTGAGTTGGTTCCAAGGTATTACAGGTAAACACGTTCGAAGCAACTAAACAAAATAGCAGACAGGATTAAACAAAAACGGTTACTTTTAAAGCATAAGTATATAATTGCGTTAAATACCATTTAATTGTTATTTGATAATTTAACCAATAACCTGATGACTCTCTACCAGGCCACCTAATGACACCCCAAACACAGTCCCCTATGGCTGTCAAACCGCAAGTTTTTTACAGAACAAATGCAAAAATACTTCACTATGGCTTGGTAGCAATTTTGTTTGTTATACATACCAAGCGCCTCGGTTGGCGCATTCCCCACCATAGTGAAGATTAAACTTTAACGATGGTTGAAAAAAGCAAACCCAAGAAACAATGACATATCATAATGCCTAGCTATATAATAACTTTATATCAATTTTATAACCGCCATAAAATATTCAGAACAGAATACAAATTCGTTTAGACTGCCGTAACGCAACCTTCTGCTTAAACATAGCCAAAGGTAGTAAAAGGCAGAACTAACCGGGGGAAATTCCAACTCTGCTAATATCTTTGCGACAAAATGCTATAATGGATTATCTATCTTCTATAAAGTCGAAAGTTTGATACAAAAATTCCGTATCATTGTCCAATTTATTGCACTAAATGCCCAACAGTAGTAAGTAATATGTTTTTGTGTGGCACTGGGTGACAGCACCGTGCTAGCAATCGGGAAGACCTGTACTCTTAACACAAGTTCCAATCGGTAATATCAGCAATGTGAGAAAAGCCGTAAGGAGCTATGTGACCACCATGAACATGCTTGTTAGCATCCTGCTGCGTTAAAAAACATTGCATAAAAATGATGCCTGATAATCTAACCTGTGCAGCTCGCGTTCAAGTTTCTTTCGTTCTGCGTCTTCTTGCTTGCGCTGAAGTGCTAAGCGTTTTTCAGCTTGCTCGGTTTCAATCTGACGTTTCCGTTGTTCTAATTGCTCGCGACGGCGAAGCTGCGACTGAAGAAACTCTTCTTTTTTTCTTTGCTGTTCATAATCCTGGAGCACAGAAAGTTCACAAATCAGTTAAATATAACCAGTAGTGTTTCCATTATACCAGTATTTATAACATAGTATTTATGTCATACCAGTAGTATAACAACTTGTATTATCGCCAATATGGTGAATTCTGAGTATTGAATTGTTATTTAAGAGGTACACAGCCATACTGAGCACAAACATACAAAATCAGCCGAACATCATTAATGTTGCTTGAATCGTTGAGGAGATATATCAACTTATTACGCATTTTTGAGAGTAACAATTTGCAAGTACATAGAGGATAACATTGTTCTGCAAAACGAAAACCAACAACACCCATATAACTCGAGTGGTTGCAGAGATATTGCCGTTTTCGTGTATTCAGGTCCAATGGGCCAATTCAAAATCATGCTTTGAACGAAGCGTGTAGCGCAAATAGTGACTAGTCGGTAGTGGAACTACATTTGTGAGCGGAGCTTGGGCTGCGGCATTACGAATGTACTCAATTTTATGTTCTTCAAATAACTACATTGCATAGGGCATATGGCTTTCTCATTGGTAAAAATATTATATTTGAATTCTTCGACCCAAAAAACCCCATAATGGTTTGATCTAAACGACTCTATTTCAATAAATAACACAAATATTGCAAAATTCTCTATTTTAGCTGCATAAGCTTAACACTAATTAGCTAATTACTAATTAACCACTCAAAATTTTTAATCCCAAATATCAGGTGCACACTCTGACATGATAGGCTTTCAAACAAAAAAAGTTTTTTAAAATCGGTTCAGTGGTTCTTGAGATCCGTCAGACCGAACGAACGAACGGACGGACATCGACCTTTTTACTCCCAGAAAGAAAATAAAAACACTTCGCTTCGCTCCGCTCAAAACCAGCGGAACGCCATGAGCGTATATAGAGCATGGATCTCTCTACAAAATAAGACCAAAACACCCATATAGCCAAAGTCACTATGGAGATATTGCCGCTTAATTTGTATTTTCGTGTCTGATGGGCCATTAAAACCAATTTTGTACCAAATCCCACATCCTGACAGAGCCGCATAGCAAATCAGTATATACAAAGTTATACAAGTTTATTTGCTCTACAGAATGAACTTAATTTAACTCAGATACCTACAGCGATTGTTGAGATACAATAATTAGCGCGATTTTTCGGGTCCCTTCGCGACACGACCAGACCGTTTATGCTCCCTTTTTCGTGGAGGGGGGGCAGAGGGGAAGATGGAATCGGGATTTGCGCCAACTAAAAACACTAATACAAATTTCAATCTATTAATGCGAGTCAATCCCCCAGCCAATGTTGAGTTATGCGTGTCACCCAAAAATCCCCAGTAACGGATAAGGTAGAATATCTTAACACTATCCGATTAGTAAGAATTCTTCGTTTCGCTGTATTCATTCTTTATTACACTTAACATTCAACCAAACAGTTATTATAATAGAACTTTAGAACATAAAATTATGTGCATAAAGCTCCAATCTGTTAAATATATTATGAACTGCGGTGTAAAAGCATGGGATAAAGTCAACGACAAAAAAGAATGCAAGAGCACGGATGAATATATATGTTATGTAGTGATCATAAGCTGCATCAAGTACAAACGCGTGAAGGCGCTTATGCAAGTTGGAAATATGCAGTGTTATTAATAGCATGCTGTGGTTGAAACAGCGCAAACACGATGTATACCAAATTATTTATGGATTATAATTTTTGTAATGAAATAGCTAGAAACATATTACTACATTTGCGGGCATCGAAAATCTGGAAGATTACTGCCTAGCGAGATGAAACGGAACGCGTGCAGTTTATCTGAGCCTACAACTGACTATTACAATGTTACAAATCCTCCTGAACCCTAAAAGTGCAACAATAATAATATTAAGCCGACAATGCCTTCTACAGCCATCATATTCCACTGAGGTTACGCTGGGAAATTGTAGAAATACCTTTTTTATTTGACGTTATCATTCATACGCATTTTCGGATGGACAGAATAGTGATGACAGTGTGCAATTTAGCTGAACGCTAACAACTCCTACGCCATCTCCCAGGCAAAAATGACAAAAAAAAACAGGTTTTTAAAGGTTCTTTCCAAGCTTGGCCATAAGAGTACTATTGTTTCGCAGGCGATATTTCAAAAAATAGGCTTCCTATTGCAAAATTGATACAACCGATTTTTCGGATTTTTCCAGCGGATTTTTCAAATTTCAGTACGTATGATGTTGCGTGTTTTCCTTACAATGAGTGCCGATTAGGTTATCAAGCACGCTGAATACGATGGTTTTGCTATCTAGAGTCTAACTTGACTATATTATACCTTTTCTTGACGTTTGAAAGGTTTTCAGGTCGACGAATCCGATTTCTAATATGTGTTTTTCATTATGTATCGCGTGCAGGACATCAAGAATGGTCTATATATGGGTATATATAAATATTGTATAAAACCGCAACCACAATATTTGTTAACAGTTATCATTAAACGACTGTGAACAAAAACGGAACAACTTCCACGAACGCAACTTGTACTCGGAATATAATACAGGTTTTGAGTATTCATCACGTTGCCTTACCACTGGTGAAATTTCACGGGCCCGTGGTACCGACATTGTCGCTTGCGGTTGTGGCACCAATTCCTCGTGTCGTATCATGCCAGCAGCCGGAGGCCCAGCTGGATTACTTAGTTGCTTCGCTCGCTCCGCAGTCTTACGAGTAGAACTGAGATCGGGCGGCTTGGCCAAGCTCGTTCCTCTAGACGATGATGATGGACCACTGCTGGAAGGCGCTGCATCGTCATTGGAAAATGTAATATCCATTGCCAAGCCAGATAATCCCTGACCCGCAATATTCGATTCGAAATTCCTTGGCATTACTACACCTGGAGATGCTAAAATGTCAGGCTGCTGCAGTGTTCCAGCCGCAGTGACAGTAGCAGAGGACGGTGAGCCTGCAGCAGGTAGATTAGCCGCGACGACTGCCGATGGCACTGTTGCGGCTGTCATAGCTGGCACGGTTGTTGTGGCCGTGTGTAGGTGAGAATGGGTCTTGTGTTCCGTTTGTTGTTGTGTTGTCATAGTCTGCTGGGCCTGCTGCACATTTACCGTAAGAGAATCGAGCAGTTCTTGTTGAGGTGGCGGAAGATATTGTTGTTGTTGATACAGCATTTGCGGAGACGCTTGTTGTGGATAAAAATTTGAAGGAGGGACAATCATTGGCAACTGGTTTGGATCAGACATCTGAAAAATGGCAAATTTCAGATTATATACACGCCAAAATTAAAATGTTGATCTGACCACATGACGATGCGGAAACCCCACTTATTTAAATTCTTCCGTGTTCATACTCTCCGCACGCCCGAAATTCCATACATAATACTATATTCAAGTTTTGCAGACATTTTTAAAATTTAATCGAAACAGAGCGTGCGAAGCGAGCGGAGTTTTCTCTGCGAGAGCTACTGGGCGAAATCATGAAAATTTCGTTTTTGTCCGTCGGTTACTCATAACTAATATTCCGTTCGATTGATTTCAGTAATTTCTTGTTCGATAGCAAAAGTGATAACGATGTATTCTTTCGCTGAACGCGAGATTACCATTTTCGTGTATAGACTATGCGTCTTATGGGCCCACTGTAAAACCCTTTTTAAACAAACTTTGCAGCAAAATGACACTAGCAACACACTATTTTAAGCTATATTGAGGATGAATCACTCTACAGAATGAGACCAAACACACCTATACACCTCGTGCGGCTGCGAAGATATTATTACCATTTTATGTCACGTGGGACCATTTTAGAACGTTTTGACCCAAATACGGCTTCATAAGAGAACCACGTAGCAAAGCACCATATACTATTTTGTAGAGACTTAACTTCTCTACAAAATGAGTCCAATTAGACTCTGATATCTACAAGTTTGTCGAGTTAAAATAAGTAATGTGATTTTTGGGCCCGTCGGGACCCGATCCAAATCCCTAGGCCCGTTTTTTTCGGAGCGAAGATGTTGGAATCGGTCTTCGCGCCAACAAATAAATTTTCAAGCTTTCAAATGAGCTGTCGCGGAAGTCAATCCGAGTTATGTGGGGCACGTAATAAAATTTCCACTAGTACTACCAATTAAATACTAATATCTCTATCGAGATTGCAGAACGTAGTGAAGCATAGGTACATCTACGCCTTTTGCGTGCACAGCCAATCAGCTCTCGATAGAATATGCTATATGTGGACATCACACAATACCAGCACAAGTTACAACAAAACTAACACCGGCAATAAGTTTCCCATGCCCCAAAACCCTCAGGTGCAACTTATCAGCCGCCCAAGACGTCAGAACAAATTTCCAAATTTTGGACCGAGGAACCGCGAGGGTACCTCAAACCCCATAACTCCAGAACCGAAGCCTTATCGAAAAAAGAGGCATCGGCATTTATGATTTTACTATGAAATAAAACCAACCAGAGAAAAAATTCTAAAGTTACGATAAAAATAACCTTGCATCCGTGAAGGGTACTAAAATGATGTAAAAACCCTCATTTTGACCTCTGAACCCGAACCAAAGTGGTGCCATACCCTTGTACCCATGGAACCATAGGTCGTAGAGCCAAACCAATACCCAAATTTTGGGTCGAGGAACCATTGAGGCGCCATACCCCCGTACCTCAAAACCCATTCCAGAACCGGAGCCTTAATCGAAAAACAAAAAAGAGTCTTCGGCATTTATCATTTTACTATAAAATAAAGCCAACCAGAGAAAGAAATTCTAATGTTAAGATAAAAATAACCTTGCTTCCGTGAAGGGTACTAAAAACCCTCACTTTGACCCCAGACCACCAACCATGGAGTGTCATACCCCCATACCCATAGAACCACGGGTCGCAGAGCAAAACCAGCACTGGCAATGAGTTTCCCATGCCCGAAAAACCCCAAGGGAAGCTTTTCAGCCGCCCAGAACGTCAGAACAAATTTTCTAATTTTGGGACGAGGAACCATGAGGGTGAAATACCTCAAACCCCATAACTCCAAAACCAGGGCCTTAATCGAAATACAAAAAAGAGGCACCGGCATTTATCATTTTACTATGAAATAACAGCAACCAGAGAAAAAAATTCGAAAGTTACGATAAAAATAACCTTGCTTCCCTTGTACCCATGGAACCATGGGTCGCAGAGTAAAACCAATCCGACAATGAGTTTCCCATGCCTGAAAACCCCCGAGTGAAACTTTTCAGCCGCCCAAGACGCCAGAACAAATTTTCTAATTTTGGGACGAGGAACCATGAGGGTGCCATACCTCAAACCCCATAACTCCAGAACCGGAGCCTTAATCGAAATACAAACAAAAAGCCTTCAGCATTTATCATTTTACTATAAAATAAAACCAACCAGAGAAAGAAATTCGAATGTTAAGATAAAAATAACCTTGCTTCCGTGGTACTAAGGTGGTTTAAAAACTAAAGGTATTCCGTGAAAGGTACTAAAATGGTTTAAAAACCCTCATTTTGACCTCTAACCCGGAACCAAAGGGGCGCCATACCCTTGTACCCATGGAACCATAGGTCGTAGAGTCAAACCAATACCGGCAATGAGTTTCCCATGCCCGAAAACCCCCAGGTGAAACTTTTCCGGCGCCCCGGACGTCAGAACAAATTTTCAAATTTTGGGTCGAGGAACCATTGGGGCGCCATACCCCCGTACCTCAAAACCCATAAATCCAGAACCGGAGCCTTAATCGAAAAACAAAAAAAGAGCCTTCGGCATTTATCATTTTACTATAAAATAAAACCAACCAGAGAAAGAAATTCGAATGTTAAGATAAAAATAACCTTGCTTCCGTGAAGGGTACTAATAACCCTCACTCTGACCCCAGACCACCAACCATGGGGTGGCATACCCCCATATCCATGGAACCATGGGTCGCAGAGCAAAACCAGCACTGGCAATGAGTTTCCCATGCCTGAAAACCCCCAAGTGAAGCTTTTCAGCCGCCCAAGACGTCAGAACAAATTTTCTAATTTTGGGACGAGGAACCATGAGGGTGCCATACCTCAAACCAGATAACTCCAAAACCGGAGCCTTAATCGAAAAACCAAAAAAAAGAAGCATCGGCATTTATCATTTTACTATGAAATAAGACTAACCAGAGAAAGAAATTCGAACGTTAAGATAAAAATAACCTTGCTTCCGCGAAGGGTACTAAAAACCCCTTATTTTGACCTCTGACCCCAAACCATGGGGAGTCATACCCCCATACCAATGGGTTGCAGAGCAAAACCGGCACTGGCAATGAGTTTACCATGCCCGAAACTCCCAGTAAAACTTTTCAGCCGCCCAAGACGTCGAAAAAATTTTCAAATTTTGGGTCGATGAACCTTTAGGGTGCCATACCCGTACCTCAAACCCCACAAATCCAGAACCGGAGCGTCAATCGAAAAACAAAAAAAAAGAGACAACGGCATTTATCACTTTATTATTAAATAAAACCATCCAGCGAGAAAAATTCGATAGTTAAGATAAAAATAACGTTGCTTCGGTGAACGGTAGTAAAATGGGATAACATGGGGCCAAAAAACCCACATTTTGACCCCTGAACCAGACACCAAATCAAAAACACTCGGAGATGTAGGCGGTAAATCGACTATGCCGGTTCGAATGAGCCCAACATCATGAAAATCGGTTAAGGCGTTCTCGAGTTATGGCCGATCACAGACACACACAGACGGAATTTAAAAGATTTCACCCCTGCAACACACAATCTCCACTACGCTTCACTACGTTCTGATTATACCATTTCATAGGATTTCAATGGTTTCATGGTCAATGAACCAGATTTCCAAAATGTAGCCTGTCTGCGTGGTGATGTATTGTATGAAAGGCATCAAAAATGGTATATACATAGGTTTTTGAATGCTTGCAGAACATAGTTTGGTAATCTAGAATCCAGCACGTATATTTTACGACTTTCCATTGGGTTTAGTAGGTTTCAGAATTCAGTCTGTCTAAAGTTTTTTGGTTTATTGCATTCAAGGCATATAGAATGATTTGTATATATTTTTCGGTACGTTGAATACGACGATCTGATGACCTAAGATCGTACACGAATGTACCATAATTTTCCAGTGAGCTTAAAGAGGTTTAAGTGCCACCTGTTTAAACCAGTTTTATCGAAAGAAGTTCGTCGCCACTTATTTCGCTCGGCGTTGTTTTCAGCGCCTCAGGAAAGCTATTATAGATTTTGCGACATGCATAATAGGTGGTGTTCCATAACCTCTATCAAACCAGCATTATAAGGCTTCAGGAATTCCAAGTCTTAGGCTAGTATATAGACAAAAACAAAGCCTGTTGCAAGTGATTACACATGATGACAACTATAAATGAAGCCACGGTTTATCCGTTTCACATTCGGTTCCAATATAATTGTTTGCTTTCACTTCTAATACTAGTATATCTTAACCGAGGGTCAAACGGAGCGATACTGGCTTCATTTTTAAGTTATCATTTGTTTAATTGTCTGTAACAGGCTGTGTTTGCTGTATATACCACACTACAGCCTCTTGAACGTGAACCCATTAAAAATTCTATAATCTCAGCTGACAAGGCATCAAGTATTTGTGCTGGTCTCTAGATAACAATACCATTGTATTCACCCTACCGGAAAACCTGCACACACAATTCTTGATGACCTGTATGCCACACGTAACCAAACAACTAAAGACAAACTATATTCTGGAAACATGGTTCATTGACAATAAACCCATGAAATATGCACGCTGGACTCTAGATAACCAAATTATTGTATTCAGTCTATCAGAAAACCTATATAGACAATTACTGATGGTTTGTACGAAATACGTAATCAAACTACAGTTGCAACTTTTCAAAATTAATACCCGGAGCCTGTCATGTAATTGGTAATTACTTGAGAGCAATACGTCGGTATGAATTTCTACAGTTCGTGGTCTGGCTTCTGTTATTTTATTTCCAGATCATCGTCCGATGGACTGTCCTATGAATCGACACCGGAGAAGGCTGGGGTTATTTAGGTGCCCTGGCCTCCGAAGATGCTCGTCATCGTCGTGCTTTTTCAATGAAATTACAATATAACGAGTCATATTTATCAATGTATTCAATTCGGGCATCGTCATCAGGATTATCTTTCATCGTGGTGTACCAGTGAACATTACTTGAAACAATAACAGCATAATTCTAATTGTTTATGTCAGTATCGTTCAAGGTTACAAATAATACTTATGTCGTCTGTCGACGTCAAAAATGTTGTGTTGGTAACTGTTCGAGCAGTATCACAGTTTGTATCATTTATAGCATTCTGATTAGAAAGCTATCATTAGCATCAAACAGACGGGCACCGTTTGCAAAACGCTAGCCTAAACAGTGTCTCTGACCACTATTTCAGAATATTACCTTCTATTATTTCTCTTAGAATCATAAATATAAACCAACAATTTCAAGTTTCCTACAGAACAACATGTAACAAACGTATGTGTAGTAAAGGAAAACGATTGGAGACAGGGCGAAAGTGTTTAATCTACGCTCCATGCGTTATAAGCACATTGAATTTGACGCAATATACGCAAAGGCGTACAGTGGAAGATATTTTTGCTCTATGTGTCCAAAAAACGACATGTTGATCGATAAATAATCTGTCATGTTTAAAATTACAGAAAGGCAATAATGCCTTCCCAATACATTAAGTTTAACGTAAAAGTTATTTAATACATTTTAAATCCACTATACCTTCATTTCTTCCTTCATCTGGTTGATTATATATATAAGTTTCGAAGACCAGGTTCATGTTCCGGATCTGGTTGAAATGAATGGTTCTGGTTGCTGGTTCCGGTAAATTTCGGTTCCTAGTCTTCGAAACTTATATATAGTAAAACAAATGAAGGAAGAAGTGAAGGTATAGTAGATTTAAAATGTATAAAAATAACTTTATGGAGCATAGAATAAACACTTTCGCCCTGTCTCCAGTCGCGTCCCTTTACTACACATACGTTTGTTACATGTTGTTCTGTAGGAAACTTAAAATTATTGGTTTATATGGTTCTAAAAGAAAATAAAAGAATGTAGTTTTTGATCAGTGGTCGGAGACACTGTTTAGGCTAGTGTTGGGCAAACAGAACCCGTCAATTAGACTATAA
>JASANE010008766.1:0-77271 GCA_030248225.1 Trileptium ribeirensis
TTGTACTTCGTTCAGTTACGTATTGCGCAAGCCTTTACAGCGGAAGGCATTTTTCCACTATGAGTCCAAACAACCGATATCTTGATTGATAAATGAATATTTTAGCTTCCTCAGCCTGTTCAAAGTCCCAGACAGGCAATAATATCTTCACAATAATTTAAGTTTAATGCAAAGTTTATTTTTAATACATTTTACATCCACAGTACGTTCATTTTTTCCTTCATCTACTTTATTATATATAAGTTTTAAAGACCAGGTCCGGGTTCCGGATCCGATTTAAATGGACGGTTCCGATTGCTATTTCCTGTTGCAGTTTTTCCCTGCTATCATTCTTTGTATTATATATTTATGTTCTCGCTTCAGTTACTTTGTGCATTTTGAAAACTTGCTTTATTGAAACGGAGCAAGTGAAGCAATCGGAGCTTCCAGTGAGAGCGCTAGAAGGGAAAATCGTGAAAATTTCTTTTTTATCTGTCGCTGTCAGTCGTAATTCATTTTCAGATAAATGGATTTCGACATTTTATGTTCAATAGCAAATGTGATGGCGATGTGCCCTTTAGCTGAACGCGAACAGCTCCGACCCCATGTTCCGGGTCAAAATGCCAAAAACAAGTTTTAAGGGTTTTTTGCCAAATCTAGCCATACAAGTACCAGTGTTTCGCAGGCTATATCTCGAGACACAAGCTTCACATCGGAAAATGGAGAAACCACCAGAATCAGCTCATCGAGATGTACAGATTTGCTGACCATAACCTTTTGTGAGACTACTCCATGGACCGCTGTGTGCCCGAAAATGGTTCATTGACCCTTTGTCAGAAATAGCGATTTTTCAAATTTGGCAGTGTTATTGCTTGTTTTACCTTACAATGTGTGCCTGTCAAGTTATCAAGCACGCTGGATATGATGGGTTTGCCACCTAGAGTCCAACTTGGCTATATTATACATTTTCATGGGGTTTCAAGGGTTTTAGTGTCGATGAACCCGATTTCCAAAATGCAGTACATTTTCATTTTTCTGAGTATGCATTGCGCGCATGTAATCAGTCATGATCTATATAGATATTTCTGATGGATGAATACAATGATTTGGTTATCTAGAGTGTAGAGTCTAGTGTGCATATTTCATGGGTTATCACTGGGTTTAGAGTCAATTATCCCATCTCCAGAATATAGCCTGTCTTCAGTTGTTTGGTTACGTAGTGCGTGCAGATCACCAGTGCCTGTCTGTATAGGTTTTTCTTGAATACGATGGTTCGGTTATCTAGACTCCAGCACGAGTATTTTTGCATTTTAGACATTTTCGTTGTGTTTAGGGTCAATGAACCTGATTTGCAGAATATAGTCGATCTTCACTAGTTTAGTATGTTTCATCAAAAGTACACTATATAGAAGTTTTTCGGTGTGCTGAATGCGCTTGGTTATCTAGAAAGTAGCTTGCATATTCGGTTTCACCTTCGCTTGCGAATACTAGCAGAACTGATCGGCAGTATATTGGTGCATTGAGCTGTTTGTTTATACCCATAAGCATAAAGTACTTAAAACGTGAATTAGTGCATGTAAAATAATATAATTTAATATCTTAGAAGTCGCAGAGAACGTTAGCAGTTTGTATTCTAAAATGCAGTGGAACAGCTGGACTGTTATCGTTTTTGTTTTGAAATAGTGTACACGAAGATTTTTTCGATCTGTGTTCAAAAACTTTGCTAGCACTGCGGTTTCTGATAATATCTAACAAGAATCGAAAGTATATGTTTTTGCCAGAATAATCAATGCAAACAGTAATGTTATTCCGACCTACCCATACAATATTTTTCATTTATTTGTTGCAGATTGTATTCCAGTTTCTTGATAAAAAGATTTTGAAGCTTCTAGTACGAAAAATGGAAGGTATGTACCTACATTCTTTATTTACTTATGCAAGAGTAAACTTAAGATGCGCCCACAACCATCCTCTTTTGACACCATATACAAAACGTTGTTAGCGAACAAAACTAGGATTTCAATAGCCGTATCCATATTCGAAATTTTTCTGTTCCATAACGCCTTTAGCGAATGTAATTCGGCCCATGTACTTTAACACTAATGTGTTCGCGAACATTTTCAAATTATAATGTAAGGAATATGAAACGGACTAATTTCTGCTCTTTAACGCAAAAATGAAATTTGTGTTCAGTGAACAACTGGATGGCAATCGCTTTTGTCAAAAGAGGATGGTAAAGGGCACTGCTTAAGTTTACTCATGCATTAGATTAAAGCTTTGTAGTCGTGATCTCTGGTTCTGAATTGCTGGCTGTACTTCCTCGGTGAATTGCTTTATATGGTACTTCTGAATGATTTTGGTAATCGGTTTATCCACGTTTTTTGGTCTAAAATAGGTACTATCATATCAACAACTTTGAAATGTTCATCTTGACAGCGGGTGCTTTGATCACTTATATCCTATTGTAAAGTAAAAACAATAGGACGTTGAAAATTTAACTTTTCGGTATTTTTAACCATTACATCATAATTAAAAACTGCTACTCTGACAAAAAGCATTACGCAGTAAAGTTGTAGCACAATACAGTGACCATAATGACAAGGGTTCCAATTCGTGTTGGTTTTGTGAAATATTGCACAGAGCAACACATCTGCAAAAACTAATTACTCAATTACGTTCTAGTACTTGTCAAATGAAAAACGCGAAAATCCATTAGCACAGTGATGAGTTGTGTCTGATAGACAAAAAGAATATTTGTGCAAGTGACCGCTACATACATGAGGGAATTCTGTTCTCTTCGTTTCTATAAATAAGAAGAGTTTTCTACATTAGAACACATTGACTGAAAAAAAAATTTTGCCGCATTGGTACACTCATTGAAAAAGTATAACTGGTAGCAAAATCGTGAACTGGATTTCGATTAACGTGGGAATTGATTTTAGATTGAGAGCAATATTTACAATCATAGGCCTGGTCTGTCTAATAATACTTTGACGCTTACTTTCTGAACATTGTATCGAAATCGTTTAGTCTTCGCCAAATTAATGACTATAATAGCAAAATTTTGGGCTTCTTTCCGCTCGAAAAGCGTTGCTCTGCTCTTCCTTGCGACTTGCGATCAAAAGAACTCGCGCATAAATACATTATTGTGTCTTCACAAGCAAAAATTTTCAGCAAATAATGTAAACACTAACCGCCATTCAGTTTACTTATATTCTATGGTAATATTTAGCAAATTTGCTTGTTGTTACGAGTGTAATGCGAAATTGGTTGTATCAATTATTTACCACCTAAAAACTAGCAAGTGTTTATGCAAATTAACAACCGACAGCAGCATATTTTGGAGCTTTCTATAAGTTTTAATATATCATGCAAATAAAAGTGGTTTAGAAGTGGAGTTTATCTTGAATAACAAGCTTATTAAAATACGCCAACCCTTCAAGATATGTGTGCAAGGAGCTCTTTCAAACATATAGTTGTAACTTTTTTATTTAACATGGCAATCTACCGTAGACGGCAAGTTGCCATCGCTTACTTTGCTATATTTTTTCCATTTCAGCCGCCGATCTCACCGCTGCCGCTTCTGGTGAATCAACAGAACCGAAACCAGTTAGTTACAAATCAGTTTGTTAGTATATGGTTACAATAATTTGATTAACAGGTTAAGGCTACTAGTTAGTTGTACGTTTATTGTTTTTCTTTTTTTCAGCGTTAATCTCCGATTATTTTAGCATTATTCTGTTCGTGGCATTAAAATAGATTTGCTGGCAGTCTGGCTTTGTAAATATTGATGGAGACGATTCAAGCTTCAATTGACTAGAAGATTATTTTTGTTTGTTTGTGTCACTCAAAATGCATCACCGGACTGATGCATTCTCGCAAATTTTTAGTCGATATGTAATAATAATTGTATACTTAGCTATGTGTTTGCGCTGCTCCAATGATTTCGTACCCAAATTCTCAAAAACCGACATGAAATAATTGCAAATTTTCATTTTTGCAATTTGGAGTCTCCAACATGGGTTTCAATTTCAACTTATAACTCTTTGCAGTCCTGTTCAATCGAAAAATTTAGACCAGCTTGCAAAATCGTGAAATTGCTTTAGTCGTACATTTTTTATCAGAATAGCCGTTTTATAGCTGTGAGCCAAAGTTTAAGAAATATTAAAAAAGTGAAAAAACTTACATTGGGCATGTTAACGCAAGAGGGACGGTGCAGCAGATGAATTTTAGAACCAAACTGTTCAATTTTAATTTTTGAATTTGGTTTTGCATAGGGGGCTAAAATGAGTCTATTGGTTTTGGCTGCTCTGAATATAAAGCAAATTGTGATTGCATGGTGTATATTCAATGTAAGAAGCGCTAGCTGTCTAGAGCGTGAAAAATAATGTTTGCAATTGGAATTTCTATTGCAAGTTGTGATATATAAATTTAGAAAGTTTCCGTCTTTGTGGTCACTGGACGAACATGAAGGGTCTCGTTTTGATATGTGCTGAACATAGTATTAGTGTGTTGCTGGTGTATTATTATGTCTGGGGCGTTGGAAGGAACTCTCGCTGCTCAATTTGGAGCTTGGGAATCGTTACTGAGCGCACATAGCCATATTCGGTGTATTTCACCTCACTTCGCGGGTTACTGTTTTAATTAGTGGGTATTATGTTTCATTTATGTACCCAATAATTCGAATTCTCGGCATATTTCCTGCAGTGATGAGTTTGGCCGAAATTCGGTGATTGTAACTAGTTACGTGGAGTCTGGCTTGGGCTTTTTGTGCGCACTTGTGCAAACGTGTTTTGAGATCAACATATTTCTGCAGTACATGCCATACGGATCGCTGCACGCTCCATGTTCTCTCGATGCTTGCTTAAAACATAACACTGGTCGCACGATGTTCCTATCGCGTACTGTACCAGTAGGTACTATCGTTATTTCCATATATGTAGATAGGTAATAAGAGGGTGTATACAGTGACAGGGACTAGTCCAATAAAACTTTTTTCAGCACGTCAAGCTAATATATAAACTGGCACATTAAAGTTAAAACTCACTACATAACCTATTGGTTGAGTTCTGACCTATCAATAGGGTAAAGTATTCCGCTTCATCAATATCTGATTTCAAATAACTTACTATGTAAGTGTTTCAGCTGTGCACAGTCTATTATCACGTACTTTGCAGTTTGAATAATGTCCATAGTGTGCTTATAATAGTTTATTATCCGATAGGCCTGTACTGCTCAAATTAGCTCTAAAGATGGCATGGACTGTCGAAAAATGTTTAGCAATGAGGATCTTTTTAGTTTACAAATACATTGCCTGAGCTTTCTTATAGAGATTCGTGGAAGCACCTTCATCAGTACTGTGGTGTTAAAACCAAATACATACTTTGATACTCCCTTGTAATATCATTTTTTGAAACCATGTCCGGACGGTTAATAGGACCAAAATGCATAATGTTTCACTTCTTTGCGGGGGGGACTTTTAACCTATGCTAGAACTAGTATTAAAGATACAGAGCGAGCGTAGTTTCGTCTGATTGTCATTACGTGTAACCTATAACAGGTCATGTATGTATACCACACTAAAACCACTGGCAACCCCTAAGTCCTTGTATTGCAGATCTGGTCAGAGTTAAAAACACAACCATTTGCGTGTCATTGAACATACTATATCATTACTAGTATTATGCGTATCATTAAACTTGCACTAACTTAAATCACAGAAACAAACGCATAAAACCAAATAAGCGACGACAGACTAAATTATTTCAGTAAGATAGATTCGCCAATGGTGGATTTTAAACTCTTTAAAGCCCCCGAAAGGTATGGTACAATTATAATTGAGTTTGCTTCTAGATGATTATACCATCGTATTCAACATAATGAAAAACCTATTCAGACGTTCTGAATGCTCTGAAAACAATGCAATTGAAAAAGCTATAATTTTGAAAATCTGATTTATCGACCCTGGCCACATTTAACATCTCTAAAAAGGCATTAAATATTCTTGCTGAACTGAAGATAACCAATCCATCGCCTTCAGCTTCAAAAAAACCTATATGTATATATATAAACCATTCTTGATACCCTGCATGAAATTAATGCAAGGCATGCGCAACAAATGAAGACAGACTACATTCTGGAAAAAGATATTGTCGACTGTACAACCCTGGAAACTCCTGAAAAGGCTGTGTAGTCAAGCTTGGCTCTAGATTACAAAACCATTGTATTCAGCATAATATTTATAACTGTAAAACCCGCTAACATGCCGGAATTTTAAAGGTTCATAGTATTGATAAATAATCGACACACTGGGCTCTACAAATTGAGGGTGGGGCCTGGCATTTTTCGGTTCCTCTGGTTCAATTTTGGGTTCCCTTCGGTTAATCGCCTCTTGGCAAATTTTTTTGTTTTCAATCAGTACAAAGTACATAAAATTTGATAGAAATTTGTAATAAAATTTCTTCATGAAGCCAGAAATTTTACAAATTTTGTTAAAATTTGTTTCAAAATATCTGTTTCTCTCCATCAAAGCGTTTTGGCAGTATTTCTGACACGAATTTTAACCGTTTTGTCTTGTCAAAATGCCTCTGGCATAATGGTGTGCCCCCGATTTAATTCCTTTTAAGGCACATCTTTCATTAGCTAAAATTGTAGCCTGACAGACAGCGATTATAAAGTCACGTGGGACAAATTCTATAGCGTTGCCTGGTTGCAATGGAGCCAGAGGAGGTCCTACTGAGTGCCTCGGGGAAAACGTGAAAATTGCTTTTTGTATGTCCCTGTCACAGTTCACTCTTCTTCAGGCGCATGGATATCGACAAAACTTTTTTATTCTGTAGCAGAAGTGATAACGATGTTTTAGCTGAATACGAACACCTGTGATTCCATCTTCCGGGTCATTCGGGGAAAATCAGATTTTCAAGCCTTCTGTGTCAAATCTGACCATACTGGTACCCGCGTTTCACAGCCCAAACCTCGCGGTACAGGCATTACACCGAAAGACATAATCACAACTATTTATACTGACATCAATCCTGTTCGCCTACAAAATTTCCTAAAATATAGCTGAAATTTGTTGAATTTTTAAACCTTTCATATTTTTTCAAAGTAGATGTCTGGTTTTGTCAATTACTGTGTATATATTTTTTAAATTTGGATATGTGTAAATATCAAAACCGCTAGCTAAACGATAATTTTATATAGTGTTGTTTGGTTAACCTTTGTAACTGTAATGGAATAAAATTTCACATAGAGCTTTTTCCACGCGTCTCGCATGCTATCATGATATACGCCAGTGACATCATTAAATTGCCATTTTGACTTGACCGTGAAAATCAGATTTTTACTATAGCGCAATTATGCAAACGGTGCCATGCAATAACGTAAGTATTTTTCTTTGTATGACAACTATGTCTTATCTCAAGATGGATAGATTTTGGAAATTTTCTATTAGATTATAGTTTCCCTTTTTTGCAAAATTAAGTTCTGCCGTAATGTTTTCAATTTTTGCAGACCAAAAGTATATAAAACTAGCGCCGATTATTATATCAGTTTGGTAGGGTCCTGCGATGCTTGAAGTTATAACCCTTGTTTTCTTGTAATTAGACAAAGCTTACAAACTATGACGAAAGTCAAAAGTGTCTGATTCAGCTTCCCGATTGCTTCTTGTTTCTTATTTATTATTTAACATGTCAAACGCGTAGCTTTGATAGTCTTAAACCTGCAGCGCATTTATCCCTCTTTCACGGTAGAGCATGCTCGAAATGCTTCAAGTTGTTGCTCATAAAATCTTTCTGGACAGATTGGTAAGTGAAATAGTTTGTTTCTTGTAGTTATTGCAGAAATTTAACGGTTCTAGTCGTTGTTTGATGAAATGCAGTACACTTGGCTGCAAAATGGCCTTTAATGTATTGCCGGAATGTTATAGCATTTCGGAGGTTTGACGAGGAAGCTCAATATTGGATCTCAAACTAACTAATTTTAGTTTTTTTTGGAAACGTTGAGCGATGATAGCGGATATGTGTAGTTTTTCATTGTTGTAGAACATGTGTTTAAAATTGTACTGTATTGGAGACTGTATTCAGTGTTTCCATTGCACAGACTAATGTGTCCCGTTCCTTTTTTCATTGCTGCGCGAGTATGTAACTAGTAAAAACAATAGTTTGTCCATCTTGTTCTTTTTCAGATTTCGTTTGGTCGTCCGGGAGTTTTGTTGCCGAACAGCTGTATAATATTTGAAAAAGCTGACGGCGCGATGCTGAATTTAACAGGCAAAAGTAAAGGGTAAGACCGGATTTGTACGTGATTGATTGTTAGCTGTTTTTCATTGAATTGAGCAAGGGGAATGCTGGGGCAAAATGACAAAAAATTCAGTTTTACATCTGGCCACAGAGGCGGCAGATGGAAAAAGGTTACGCGTCAGGTCTTCGAGATTTGCAACTATGTTGAACATCGTGATCCCGGATTTCTATATGTTATTGCGTGTTTGTGGCTTCAAGCGAATGGCTTTGAGATTGTCAAGCACGATGAATGCAAATAGTCTAACTTTACTAAGTTATACCTTCTCAGCTGTTTCAAGGGTTTTACGTACGGTGAACTGTGTTTCCAAAATGTAGTCTGTCTTCGTATGCGAACCAATGGTCTTGTCTAATAGTTTTCGGAACGCTGAGTACGGTGACTTTTCAGGATTATTTCTTGCCTTTGCGGTGGTTTCCACTGCGTTTACAACCGACAATCCAGATTTACAGAATATAATCACTCTCAAATTATTTGGTTATATGGTGCATTTATAAAACTAAGCATAATTTTTTCGGTGCGTTGAATACAGTGGTGTTGTACTCGTATGGAATCCAACATGACATTACCATGCCTTTTCTATGGTTTTCAAGGTTTAAGATTGACTGTCGGCAAATCAGGTTTACTGAAAGATTTTGTCTATTTGTCGATTATTTGGTTATGCGGTGTTTTCTGCGCCTTCACCGTGAGCTATTATTGGTTTTTTGACACGCACAATAAGTGGTGTTCGTGGGCTTTTATCAGACCGGCACTATAACGTTGTAGTGGTTCCAATATAAGACTTGGTATATACACAAAGTCTATTACAAGTGATTACACATATTGGCACCTATAGATTAATCCACGCTGGCTGCGTTTAACCGCCGCTGGCGAGATACTAGTTGTGGTATCTGAGTGGCTTATACCATAAAACCCAGATTTGAAATTTAAGACGGTGAATAGAGATGGCCGATGTTCGTTTGAGGCCACGAATTGCATTATTGACGGATAAAGGAACGTAGCGAAGGTTGAATTTCGACTTCATGGATATAGCTAATCCCCAAATTTGGTTGGACGATACACGTTCAATATGACATCGGATATTACAGAATTGTTTTATTGATTCGAACATACAAAATGTTTAAATTCGTTTACAGGAAAGATATATCGTTTAATTAAGTCAACCAAGTTGAAATATTGTATATATTTGAAAAGTAGATAAATATCTCAAACTTATAGTCAAATTATTATTAAAAGTTAAAGTGCTGAACTTATTTTTTCTGAGTAATCACATTTAAAATATATGCTCACACAATTTGCTGCGTAGTGAGTAAACCGAGCATTATACGAGCTGATAAACTGTGTCCATCCGTTCTTCCTGGCAGTTATTTCAAATAACTCAAAAAAAGCGTTTTTGAAAACCGGATAATAATTTGGGCAGTTTATCGCACGCCCTGCTTTTGTCTAGTAAAGGCTAAACGTGCACACTAATCTCGAAACGCGCCCTTCGTATTGAAAAACGATGTGTATAAAATGCCTAAATTTTTAGGTTTGTTAAACTTCGTTTTTGTTGAGGACATGACGACAAACCGATGTTTTAAAAAGACGGACCTACTGATTAAATACTCTAGTGATGCCGAAAACAGGCAATAGGATTTATTGAAACTTATCTGTGGCTAGTTTGCACTGTTTAGCACGGTGGCTATATCCTGTTGGACCATTCTACTGAAAAATGCTGGATTTTGAAGCTTTTGGTGAAATGTTTTAGATCATACATGCCGAAGCAGGGGTTCGGGTGGGGGGCTACACTCATGTAGCCCTGGTCTCTTCCCTTTGGAGGTGCGCGCCGTACACGCGCGGAAAATTTTAGCATTGGTTGGTGAATAGGGATTGGTGAATTTTAACAAAGATAGCAAAATGGGGTGAAAATTGGTAAAAATTGTGTAATATCGTCAAAAAATGGGTTTTCGTGGAGGGGAGAGGACAAAAAATCGTCAACTTTTTCAGTACCTCTAAGATGACCTTCTGTATGACCGCCGCTAACCCTTTGAGACGACCTCCACCGCCCGAACCGGATATTTCATGCTTTGTAAATGTTTACTCTCAATAGAAGAATTCTACGGTTCAACTTGACGATTATATCTTTTCATGGGGTTTCAAGGATTTTACGGCCGACGGACCCGAATTCCAGAATGTAGTGCGTTTTTATTTGTCTAATTGTGTTCATCAAGAATGGTCTATATGTAGGTGTTTCTGAAGGCTGAATACAATGATTTGGTTATCTAGAGTACAGCGTCCATATTTCATGTTTTATCATGGGTTTTCAATGGGTATAGGGCCGATGAACTCGATTTCCAGAGAATAGTTGGTGTTCAGTGGTTTGTTACATGGATTCAAAAATACTCTTTGTAACGGTAAGCTGGATAAATTTGGTTATCTAGAGTTCAGCGTGCATATTTCAAACGTTTTAATGTGTTTAGGGTCAATGAACTTAATTGCCTAAATAGTCTGTCGTTAGTATTGCGTACAGGTCATCAAGAATATGTCTATATATCTCGGTTTTACGGAGGCTGAATGTGAGGGTTTGGTTATCTAAAATGCAGCGCGAGTATCATATATGCCTTTTCAGACGTTTTCATTTAGTGTAGGGTCACAGAACCCGATTACCAGAAAATAGTCGGTGTTCAGTGTTCGTACATGTCATCAGAAATACTGTATGTAGATATTTTTCGGTATTCTGAATACAATGATTTGGTTATCTACAGTCCAGAGTGAATATTTCACGAGTTTTCATTGAGTTTAGGGTCAGTGAACCCGATTCCGGAATATAGTTTGTTTTAAGTTGTTTGCTTAAGTATAGCGTATACGTCATCAAGAATTGTGTCTGTAAAGTCACGGATAAAAATAAGAATATAAAAACGAACGTAAACGAACGTTAGAACGTTCGTTTTGAAACAAACTTAAACGTAAAAGAATTTTACATCTGTGCACCAATATTCTTGCACTCGTTTATGAACGGAAGTAAACGCAAACGAACGTTGCAACGGTGGTTTATAAACGAACGTATTTTCATTCGTTTTGTGCACATATTTTTGTCCTTGATTGTAGCTTTTCCAGTAGGCTGAATAAGTTGGTTTAATTATCTAGATACCAGCACAATTACTTGATGCGGTGCCAGTTGTTTTCCATTATTTAGGATCGACGAAGTTTTAGGATTTTCAATGGGTGAAGTGTTCAAGAGGTTCTGGCGTGGTAGTATATTCATCAAACATAGCCTGTTGCAGGTGATTAAACAAAGTGATAAAAATGAAATCACGCTGACTCCATTTCACCCTCGCTTGCGAGATACACGTAAAATCTCTTCTAATTTGACCAATATGATGCAAAAACGCGTACTAGCCGAAAGAATGACATATCGGTGGTATGTTTTCTTATCTGTTCAGCAAAACGGCCTACCGATCTATAATCAATCCCGATTGGAATTTTGAGAAAATGGGCGTCGGCGGTCTGGACAAGCAATTTACAGGAATATTTCGTCGAGCTTTCGCATCTCGCGTGTTTCCCCCAGAATTTATTGAACAACTGGGTGAGTTAAGTTGAATTTTTACCTACTTTTACTTGGCTCCTTATATTGAACGATGAGGACCTTGTATTTTCCAAAATTTGTATGGTCCTCTGGTAAATCCAAGTACCTGTGATTGCAATGCTATCACTTAGCAGAATTTTGAGTTTACCCGGTTAGTGCCTCTAGCAAATCCTTTCGCAGTCGGTAAAACGCGCCATATTTGACATAAAAATTAACAGTGTTCGTACTCACCAATTTGAAGCCAAAATTTTCATTTAATTACCTAAAAATTATATGATTGCTTGCTTTTAACTTGAAATTGAGACGTCTTAAGCAGCGTTTTTGTTGTGGCAGTCATTTATATTTAGAGTTGTGTACAATCATGGATGTAATTAACTGTACAATAGAGTTGAGAATTTCGGCACGGCCTGAATGGGTAGGCCGACATCAGATTACAAACGGGCCGGACCGAAATGTTGAAGATTCGGTTGGCCCGACTTCGATTTCCACCGGGCCGGATTGAGTGAAAACTTTCGGTTCGTTCTCACCTCCGTCAAAGGCCGAATGATTAATACACGATTGAATAATCTTGGGTTCGTTTTTATGAATTTCTTCTCAGGATCATTCTCAAAAATATGCGTTTTTTTATATCGCCTAGCCTGCATCCTTTATATTGCGCTTGCTTTTACCCGACTACAAACTGGTCATGCTGGGCCAAAGTTTTGCAGCTTGGGGCTGAGCCGGCCTCGATATCCAACTGGCCGGGCCGGGGCGAAAAATGTCGGTCCATTCTCAACTCTACTGCACAATAAACGCACGTGCACGTACTAATATGCGTTTAAACGCTTTTGCGTACGTACGCATTTAAACGTATTTGCGTGCGTGTCTGTTTCACTGCATTTGCGTGCGTTCGCGTGTGGATGTGCAGTTAATTATGTCCGTGATTGTAGCTTATGCAGTCTTATGACCGAATACTATTGTCGGAATACAATTAATTGGTTTAAGAGTGTAATACCTGGCTAGTCCAAACTTCGGAAATTATAGCCGGGGGCCCCGGCTCACCTGCCGGGGAGTGCCGGATTTTGCCGGGGGCCCAATTTTTTGCCGAATTTTGTCGCATTTAGACGTTAATTTTTCTCAGCAGGGGGTTTGAGCCGGGGGTACCTCCGTTTTGCCGGGGGGTCAGTTGAAAATGCCGCCCCCCCACTTTGGACTAGCCAGTATACATGTGTTTGAAACACTCAAGATTGAAAAAATGTCTCTTAATTAAGAAATGTAATTAGAGTGGATTTTTTTCAGAAGTAATCCGTTTCCGTATACTAAATGTACTAAGTTTAGTTTATTTTAAGCTTATGCCACTCTGAAATTAATTTTCTGGCTGTTTTATAATCGTGTTACTTACTTCTTACTTTCTTTCGAGGCAGAACCGTACAAAAATTTATGTTGTTCTCTTTAATGGATTTTATGTGCAAGTCCTAACAAACGGTGTGCATGTATCACAGCTGGTTTTTGCCCCGAAGTCGTCAATTGAGCTGATGATTTTTAGAAGCATATTGTATAAAACTGTGGTGCTTGTCTAGTACCGGAATACAGCATTGTTGGACTAGATTCTGAATCATAGGCTCTACGATATCCTGGTAAAATTCTGATTTCCACATTTCAAAAATTTTGTAAAATTGAAAAATACTGGAATATATTTTATCAACAGCTGCAGTCCACAGCTCTATATTAGCCGAACAGTGTACTATAATCCGATTGATTAGAACTATTTCGGTAACAGGCAAATAATAACACAGATTGTGTTGGGTCCCAGGGATTTTTTGGTTCCGATGACTAAAAACGGACGTTCCTTGTCTTTGACCACTCAGACAAAATACTAGACTGCCTTGGTGCATGCCTCTGACAATGTAATTTTTGCTTTTCACTAAAATATTGCTCCTCAATTAGCACAATATATATCCCTAAAATTGAAATTCTGAGGCCCAGATTTGTAATAAATCTAGAAAAAATAGTTTAAAATTGCATTTCAAAATCAAACGTTTTTGCAGCGTTTATGATGCTATTTATTGGCGACTTTAGCATTTTTGATTGATTCAAAAACACTGATTTTAAAAGATTAATAGATCCCGTTGCCCCACAGTTCAAACGTCAGGCGCCTCCATTTTTTGCTCTCAGGCAAATTCTGGCTTTCCTTAGTGTGAAACCAAATGGACCCCTATATTTATTACAACTTTTGTTTATATCTCGTCCTAAAATTTTAGCGAACGGAAAAGCTATTTCCAAAAATTATTATAGTCTCGTCCCGTCGTTTTCATTATTTACCATAACAAAATTATCTGATTTATTCACCATAAATTATATTTAAGGCATGAAACATGTTCGAGGTATACTGCTTTTTGGTCCACCTGGAACTGGTAAAACTCTGATGGCCCGACAGATTGGTCAAATGCTAAACGCCCGCGAGCCGAAAATTGTCAACGGCCCTCAAATATTAGATAAATACGTCGGTGAATCTGAAGCCAATATCCGAAAATTGTTTGCAGAAGCGGAAGAAGAACAGAAAAGAGTATGTTTCTGTCAGCATAAAACTATACGAAAGCCTTAATGTTTTAGATGAAGTCTTACAGTTATTGAAGTACTATCAAAGCTTCATCTAATTCGTTGTACATGATTATTTGTCGTTATGTATTATAGATTAATACTCTTTTCTAAACTTAGTTTCAGAACGTCAATGTTTTTCTCTTAAACCTTGATAGGGCCTTATGTTAAAGAGCTTGACGTATATTGTTACGAGCAGAAATAAAAGCAATTTTTTCACGATCATTCGCGGAAAATTAGAAATGCTAATTTTTTAGTACAATTCGCCTTTATTTTTGTCAATAACTGAGTTTGATTTTTAACGTTATGCGATTTAAACTGAAATTTCAATTATTATTGCCTGCATGATTTCTGAGACGGGATCATATTTCTAATGCCCTGAAATTGACGTGCAGAATTTGTGAAAAAGACATTGTTTGGTTCAGAGCTCTTCGGCGTTTAATATTGATTCCGTAACGCTCAAATTTTAGAGATATTTCAAATTGTCTTTTTGTCAAAGACAGATTAGAAGATCATTATTATTGCTATATTTTGTTTTAGTGTGGCGCTAATAGCGGGTTGCACATAATTATATTTGATGAAATCGATGCAATTTGTAAGCAACGAGGATCGGTGGTAAGTGTCTTGTCGGCCTTTTTCAGTTACGTATGCATTAGTCTTGGAAACGATGCATTAGTTAATTTTTAGTAAACTTAAAATACTGTATTATGTAATAACCACGCTGCCTATAGTGATTGTCAGTGACTATAATTGGATCTTCAGTCCCTGAAGTAATGGTGGTTTTCGAATAAAAACAATGTTTGAGTTTTTTTGTAGTAGGATCGTTGGGCAAAGTTGTGATGATGTCTTCTTGTATAATCATTGTTATATCTAGATAGGCGGCATTAGCTATTGTTTCCTGCAGCAATGTTTTTGGTACAGTGGAATATTAGAAAATTTCTTAACAATGTTTATATTTCTATAAGACTAATTACTGAGCCATAATTATAGGCCATTCTGTTGGTCTTAGCTACAGTACTAGCCAGAAGTGAATGTTACTTTTCGAGCGATTGGCTTACTCGACATAATCCCAAGCATTATAATTAACAATTGTAACGCAAATTGCCTTCGAGTGAGCTACTGTCGACGGTATCTGCTAAAGAAACACAATCATGTGGTTTTCCAAACCTTGTACCGTAACGGTAAACAAACTTATCCTTTTAAACAGCGTTCAACGCTTATTTTTAATAAGAACAAAATTGACGGATTTTTGCAAAGCAAAGCTATTAAACGCGGTCGTGCACCATTCGTATAGTGTAATGCTGTAAACTGTGTTATATTGCTTATTGTACGTGAGCATATTTTTATATTCGTTGAGCTGGGGCTAATCGGAATGTCGGTTCCGCCAAAAATCGTGTTCCGGTTCTGTCTAGTTTTTGACGGAATCGAATTTGCGATTTCATGCCTTTTAAATATATGTATGGCGTAAATTAAAAAAGTTTTCCATTCCATAAACAGCATTAGCTTGCAAACTAAGTCAAAAATGCAAACATATTCTTGGGGCCATTTGTATAACATAAAATCGAAATGTATTCTGAGGTTGTGTTCGCTCATGTACCTTTGATTAGCTCTTTTAGCGCTTTATTTCTCGATACCTATTAAATATTTTATAAGGCACAGAGCGATAACACTAATCAGTCACATACTGACGTTTACGAAGTACTCCGTAGGTTAGGTTTGCTATGCCGTTAAGCTATGGCTTAACTGTTCAGGGTTACTATCTTAATGACTAAGTAATGCGTATGTGTCTAGCAGTTATACTCGTAAAACCAAAATATATACCAATTTCGAGTATTTCACGTTATTGAGAATTGTCGAAAATCGGTAATTCCCCCTCAGAAGCTCGTGGCCAGTGCGGTCAGTTCGTGTTCATTGTATTTTTGAGGTTCTAACTTGAGCTGAGCACAAAATGACAACACAGCTGCAGTACGCATTCAGATACGTTAGTAGCTTCTTTTTACAAATGTGGAAAACTTGGTGCCTACTTGTTCAGTTTGGCATCAGGGAGTGTCAAATAAACTGCTTTCGTTGAAAGTACGAATACGTTCATTGTACCTGCTATGCCAAAAGCCTATCAATAAAACCACCGTGTAAACTATTGTTAGAGTAGCAAATTATTTAATATAATTATCCCAGTGTTTTTATTACTTTTAGGGTTCCTCCACTGCCGTTCATGACACCGTGGTTAATCAGCTGTTGTCGAAGATCGATGGTGTGGAATCACTCAATAATATTTTGGTTATTGGTAAGTTCACACGGACTTTGCTGTGTCGTCGCGTATTATGGTACCCATTTTTCTTTTAAAGATTATCACTTGGTAATGCAAGCAACATTTTATTCAAAAATATCGTGGTGGAGCAGTTTAAGAAACCCTTGTTATATAAAATATGCATAAATCATTCTTAAAATTGTTGCGTTATCTACAATCTTAGACGTAGGCATTTGCTTATCTGTGATCATGTAATAACCTTCTCACAACATTAATTTAATAGTTTTATGTCTTATTTTGTGACATGGCATAACTATATATGTCATTTTCGGGCCTTGTGGGCTGCTATGGTGATCAAATTTACAACCCATTCAAGTGTCGTGTGGCCTAAACGCTAGAGTTCTAATCCCAGTTGTTTGCGCGTGATTAGGTAGACTGGTCGACAATGTGAGCACGGTTGTCTGATCCACAGTAATTGTTGGTCAGACAACTGTGTTCCTGCTATTTATAGTTAAGAGAAGTATAAAATTAAGAAGAAAATTGTATTAATTGTTGTTTCATGTTTATTTATAATGTCTTTCGCCTAACTGTAGCATTAGAACAACTTGGGTCTTGCTAAGCGCAAAATCCGGAAACTAATCTTATTTGGCTAGATTCATCATCACTAATGCCAAGTCGGCGAAGAAAATCTTGACAAATAAAAAACTTTATCAGCTATGAACAGGTTGCAACGTTATTGTGATTATCCATTATTATATAACTATTATTGTTATTGTGTTTTAGGTATGACAAACCGTAAGGATATGATCGACGACGCATTACTCCGGCCTGGACGACTGGAAGTTCAAATGGAAATAAGTAGGCAATCGAGGAATCTGACTCTGCTGGATATTTTAAGACTTTAAGAGTTTTATTCAGACATCGTTGCAAATTTAAATATGGATATGATAATTCCAGCCACCATATGGACGGTGCTTGCTTGAAATATGTTGAGCAAATTTAATAAAATTCGAGTTTTCCTATTATCGCGATATAATGATTTTATAACTCTGCTAATCGTTGGATCGCCGTTATGGAATTTACATATTTGTCAAATAATCAACGGTCACTGTTTACAATATTTTATCATGACATCGTTCGCGATATTTATTTTTCGTTTAATTTTGCTATTTATGTGTCTGGCTTTGCATAACATGTTCAGTTGTATGACCGTTGATTCATCGCATAAAAACTTCAGACTGATTTAAAAACGAGGAAGTATAAATTTTTTTGTTGCCTTTATCGGCTGTCAAATTTCGTGTTTATTACTGACATATGGCGTTTCTTTTAGTGTTTTCAAATATGTCGTTTGGGTATATCTCGATGTCTGGTGTGTGGAAATTATTGGTGGATAAAGTAAACCGTGATAGCATTTTAGTTGAATTTTGCTATTCTAGGATTTTTGGCCGCGAATTTCAGGTTTACCGGACAAACATGGTCGAGTTCAAATTTTGAACATACATACGACCAAAATGCGCGAATACAAAAAACTCGGTGATGACGTTGATATTGCAGAATTAGCCTGTGAGTATTTGTGAACAATGTACATAACTAATATTTTGTAGCCTATATGATACTGAGTCCATCTGGAAGTCCATGTCTTGATATTGACAATTATCAGAACGTAGTGAAACGTAATGGAGATTGTGTGTTGCAAGGGTGAACTGTTTTAAATTCCGTCTGTGTGTGTATGATCGGCCATAACTCGAGAACGCCTGAACCGATTTTCATGATCTTGACCTCGTTCGAACCAACATAGTCCGAGCATCCCCGAGAATTTTATTGATTTGGGGTCTGGTTGCGATGTCAGGGTTCAAAATGTGGGTTTTTGGCCCCATTTTAGTACCCTTCACGGAAGCAAGGTTATTTTTATCTTAACTACCGAACGTTTTTTCTCTGAATGGTTTTATTTCATAGTAAAATGATAAATTCTGATGCCTCTTCTTTGTTTTTCGATTAATTCTCCGGTTCTGGATTTATGGGGTATGACGCCCAAATGGTTCCTCGACCCAAAATTTGAAAATTTCTTCTGACGTCTTGGGCGGCTGATAAATTTTACCTGGGGTTTCGGGCATGGGGAAACTAAATGCCGGTGCCGGTTTTGCTCTGCGACCCATGGTTCCATGGGTACGGGGGTATGACGCCCCATGGTTCGGGGTCGGAGGTCTAAATGAGGGTTTTTTAGTACCTTCACGGAAGGTTATTTTTATCTGAACATTCGAATTTCTTTCTCTGGTTGGTTTTATTTCATAGTAAAATGATAATTCCGATGCCTCTTTTTTGTTTTTCGATTAAGTCTTTGGTTTTGGAGTTATGGGGTGTGAGGTATGGCACCCTCATGGTTCCTCGTCCCAAAATTAGAAAATTTGTTCTGACGTCGTGGGCGGCTGAAAAGTTTCAGCTGGGGGTTTTCGGGCATGGGAAACTCATTGCCAGTACTGGTTTTTCTGTCACCCATGGTTCCATGGGTACGGGGGTATGACGCCCCATGGTTCGGGGTCAGAGGTCAAAAAGGGTTTTAGTACCCTTCACGGAAGCAAGGTAATTTTTATCTTAACATTAGAATTTTTTCTTTGGTTGGTTTTATTTCATAGTAAAATGATAATTCCGAAGCGTCTTTTTTGTTTTTCGATTAAGTCTTTGGTTTTGGAGTTATGGGGTTTGAGGTATGGCACCCTCATGGTTCCTCGTCCCAAAATTAGAAAAGTTGTTCTGACGTCGTGGGCGGCTGAAAAGTTTCACCTGGGGGTTTTCGGGCATGAAAAACTCATTGCCGGTGCTGGTTTTGCTATGCCACACATGGTTCCGTGGATACAAGGGTAAGGCGTCCCTTTGGTTCGGGGTCAGAGGTCAAAATGAGGGTTTTTACACCATTTTGGTACCCTTCATGGAAGCAAGGTTATTTTTATCGTAACTTTCTAATTTCTTTCTCTGGTTGGTTTTATTTCATAGTAAAATGATAATTCCGATGCCTCTTTTTTGTTTTTCGATTAAGTCTTTGGTTTTGGAGTTATGGGGTTTGAGGTATGGCACCCTCATTGTTCCTCGTCCCAAAATTAGAAAATTTGTTCTGACGTCGTGGGCGGCTGAAAAGTTTCAGCTGGGGGTTTTCGGGCATGGGAAACTCATTGCCGGTACTGGTTTTTCTGTCACCCATGGTTCCATGGGTACGGGGGTATGACGCCCCATGGTTCGGGGTCAGAGGTCAAAAAGGGTTTTTAGTACCCTTCACGGAAGCAAGGTAATTTTTATCTTAACATTAGAATTTTTTCTTTGGTTGGTTTTATTTCATAGTAAAATGATAATTCCGAAGCCTCTTTTTTGTTTTTCGATTAAGTCTTTGGTTTTGGAGTTATGGGGTTTGAGGTATGGCATCCTCATGGTTCTTCGTCCCAAAATTAGAAAATTTGTTCTGACGTCGTGGGCGGCTGAAAAGTTTCACCTGGGGGTTTTCGGGCATGGGAAACTCATTGCCGGTGCTGGTTTTGCTATGCCACACATGGTTCCGTGGGTACAAGGGTAAGGCGCCCCTTTGGTTCGGGGTCAGAGATCAAAATGAGGGTTTTTACACCATTTTGGTACCCTTCACGGAAGCAAGGTTATTTTTATCGTAACTTTCGAATTTCTTTCTCTGGTTGGTTTTATTTCATAGTAAAATGATAATTCCGATGCCTCTTTTTTGTTTTTCGATTAAGTCTTTGGTTTTGGAGTTATGGGATTTGAGGTATGGCACCCTCATTGTTCCTCGTCCCAAAATTAGAAAAGTTGTTCTGACGTCGTGGGCGGTTGAAAAGTTTCACCTGGCTGTTTTCGGGCATGAGAAACTCATTGCCGGTGCTGGTTTTGCTATGCCACACATGGTTCCGTAGGTACAAGGGTAAGGCGCCCCTTTGGTTCGGGGTCAGAGGTCAAAATGAGGGTTTTTACACCATTTTGGTACCCTTCACGGAAGCAAGGTTATTTTTATCGTAACTTTCTAATTTCTTTCTCTGGTTGGTTTTATTTCATAGTAAAATGATAATTCCGATGCCTCTTTTTTGTTTTTCGATTAAGTCTTTGGTTTTGGAGTTATGGGGTTTGAGGTATGGCACCCTCATGGTTCCTCGTCCCAAAATTAGAAAATTTGTTCTGACGTCATGGGCGGCTGAAAAGTTTCAGCTGGGGGTTTTTGGGCATGGGAAACTCATTGCCGGTACTGGTTTTTCTGTCATCCATGGTTCCATGGGTACGGGGGTATGACGCCCCATGGTTCGGGGTCAGAGGTCAAAAAGGGTTTTTAGTACCCTTCACGGAAGCAAGGTAATTTTTATCTTAACATTAGAATTTTTCTTTGGTTGGTTTTATTTCATAGTAAAATGATAAATTCCGATGCCTGTGTTTTTGTTTTTCGATTAAGTCTCTGGGTTTGGAGTTGTTTTGGGGCTCGGGAAACTCATTGCCGGTGCTAGTTTTGTTGTAACTTGTGCTTGTATTGTGTGATGTTCACATATAGCATGTCGACGAATGCTGTCGAGAGCTGATTTGATGTGCACGCAAAAAGGCGTAGGTGTACCTATCTTCACTACGTTCTGCAATCTCGATAGAGTTACTAGTGTAAAGTGCTGGTAGAACATTATTATGATTTGGGATACCGGTCGAAAAGGATATTTTATACAGAAACTTAGTGTGCCGACTTGAAATTCGCTGTAAGATTACACGGAAAATGAATATTAGTATTCATACATACTTGAAATCAGTCTCTTGGCCCTTGTGATAGAGTTTAATCAAAACGTAGTGAAACGCAATGGAGATTGTGGTGTTGCAAGGGTGAAATCATTTAAATTCCGTTTGTGTGTGTGATCGGCCATAACTCGGGAACGATTTAACCGATTTTCATAATCTTGGGCTCATTCGAACCGGCATGGTCGATTTACCGTGTACATCCCCGAGCGTTTTTTAGTTTGGGGTCTGGTTACGGGGTCAGGGGTCAAAATGTGGGGTTTTTTGCCCATTTTAGTACCCTTCATGGAAGTAGGGTTGTTTTTATCTTATCTTTCGAATTTGTTTCCTCTGGATTGTTTATTCATAGTAAAATGATAAATGCGGATGCCTCTTTTTTTGTTTTTCGATTAAGGCTCCGGTTCTGGATTTATGAGGTTTGAGGTACGAGGGTATGGCGCCACAATGGTTCCTCGACCCAAAATTTGAACATTTGTTCTAACGTCTTGGGTGATTGATAAGTTTTACCTGGGGATTTCGGGCATAGGAAACCCATTGCCGATGCCGGTTTTGTTCTGTGACCCATGGTTCCATCGGTACGGGGATATGGCGCCCCATGGTTGGGAGACACAGGCCAAAATGAGGGTTTTTACCTCATTTTAGTACCCTTTACTGAAGCAATGTTATTTTTACTAAACTTTCGAATTTTTTTCTATAGTATGTATTATTTCATAGTAAAATGATAAATGTTGATGCCTATTTTTTTGTTTTTCGATTAATGCTCCGGTTCGGGAGTTATGGGGCTTGACGTATGGCACCCTCGTGTTTCCTCGACCCAAAATTATTGTTCTGACGTCATTTGTAGCTGAAAAGTTTACTTGTGGGTTTTCGGGCATGGCAAACTGATTGCTGGTCTTGATTTTGCTCTGCGATGCATGGTTCTATAGGTGCAGCTGTATGGCGCCGCCATGGTTCATCGACTCAAAATTCCTAATTATACTGTTACGTTGCTGATAGTTTGTACTTGGGGGTTTTGGGGCATGGGAAAGTTATTGCCGGTGTTAGTTTTGCTCTAACTTGTACGGTATTAGGTGATATCCACATATAGCATATCGACGTATGCTATCGAGAGCTGATAGGCTGTGTACGCAAAAGGCGTAGGTGTACCTATGCTTCATACGTTCTGCAATCTCGATAGAGTTACTGGAAATTAAAGGATTGTGAAAAGCGGACGCTTTGATTGATAAATGCAGTATAAGCACTGCGGTCAGCACAACTTACTGACAGGCTAATGTTTTGAAACACCTGTACTCAGTGGGAAGTAAATTTACCATTTTATAGCAACGGGTGTAAAAAGTTTGTCTGTCTGGCTGGTATTCTCTGTGTTGTATATTTTTTCATCGTTTTAGCGCTGACAAAAAATTTTTCGGGCGCCGAATTGGAAGGTCTTGTTCGTGCAGCGCAATCGTCAGCGATGAACCGGCTTGTCAAAGCCGAGTCGAAAGTCCAAATCGATCCTGATGCTGTAGAGAAAATGCGTGTCTGTCGTGACGATTTTCTCTATGCACTGGAAAACGACGTACATCCTGTAAGTGAGTTGGGCGGGCGGCGTTAATAGTAGTCCGGGAAGTGAGTAGGGTTTCAAATTGATTTTCGCACCCGTCAACGATACAATTTTTTTAAGGTTATCCTTTTAACAGGGAATAACCGGAACTGAAATTTACCGGAACCGGAACCAGCAACCGGAACCGTTCATTTAAACCGGATCCGGAACCCGAACCAGGTCTTCGAAATTTATGTATTAAAACAGACGATGGAAGAAATGAAGGTATAGTGGATTTAAAATGCATTAAAAATAACTTTTACATTAAACTTAATGTATTGCGATGGTATTATTGCCTTTCTGGAACTTTAAACAAACTGAGGAAGCTAATAATGTTTATTTGTCGATCAAATATGTCGGTTTTTGGACATTCAGAGCAAAAAATGTCTTCCACTATACGCCATGGCGTATACTGCGTCAAATCGAATGTGCTTACAAAGCTTTGAGCGTAGAATCCACACTTTCGCTCTGTCTCCAGTCGCCTCTATTTACTACACATACGTTTGTTGCATGTTCTTCTGCAGGCAACTTAAAATTATTGGTTTATATGATTCTAAGAGGAAATAATAGATAGAAGGTAATTTTCTGATCAGTGCTCAGAGACACTGTTTAGGCTGGCGTTGGACAAACAGTGCCCGTCAGTTAGATCATAATGATGACAACTTTCTAATCAGACTGCTATAAATGAGACACACTGTGATGCTGCTCGCACAGTTTCAATAAATACAGTTCATTGCCAAGAAAGCAGTTTCTGGCTGCGTTGCAGATAACGTTAGTTTACTTCAATTTAGACTGATTTACCAAGTTTACAAGCGCACTGGCGGGTGCTTGACGCAATTTATGTTAGTCAAGCATACCCTAAGTACTTCTGCGTAAGCCATACTCTGTTACAGAGTTGGACAGGTTTAATTCAAACATATCCCACAGACTTCTGGATGTGTAAAATAGCTGCTACAAGCATCGACCTGGCTTTGATTTAACAAACTCCTGCAGGTTATTATGAAACATTCCTGCTCAAATTATGTGCCCTACTTACGTTTCACACGGATCTTTTCTTTTACTTGGCATTATTGGAGCTTGATCATTGTATAATATATATTACATATGTTTGAATTACAGGATGAAGCCAAAAAATTGGAAAATTTCAAAGAAAATTTTTAAACCGGAATTCCGGTTCCGGTATGGTTTTTGCCCTTTGCCGGAACCGCAACCGGAACACGATTTTCGCCGGAACCGGAATTCAGGTTACTCCCTGCTTTTTAAATATAGATTTAGTGTCGTACAGGTTTACTTTTGGACTTGAGACGGGCCGAACTGTTGCATTTTGTAACCACTATGCTATTCACATGATGAGAATGCTTTTTTAGAATTATCAAGACTATTATGCCTCTGAAGTTGATTATGTGCATTAACGGTTTTCGTTAAGCGATATACCACGCTTGTACTAACGAGCACAGCTGCCTAAGATAAGACAACGATATGGGAAATGCACCTACCAATAACATGGCGCATCGAACAGGTAAACAATGGATGATCATTGTAACGTTAGTGACTGGTATTTGTTCAAATCTATTAGTGGATTTAAATATTTAATTGCTATTTTAGATATTTAATTTATAATTTTACATAATTGTAGCAAGCCTATGTATGCTATATCTTGTCTTTTTCGTTTTGTTTTGATCACGCGATTAGAATCTAACGCGTGTGCGTTATTTGTGTCAGCTTGTGCACAGTGGAGGGAGGCCCGCTTTGCAAATCACTCCATGTTCTTTACTTTAAACATTCGTCTCCCACCACATGTTTAAAACGTCAATATTCAACTAAATTCAAGACTTATTAATGTCGCTAAATTCATATTTTCTGTATACTACGTATTTTTGTTATTAACTACTACTATTTGTAATGCTTAAACTGTATTTTATAATAGCCTGAAAATCTTTGTGTGACTATTAAATGTGTCTGAAAATACTAATGGACACTATGTGGAACAAAATTTTTTGTCCTCTTTTGAAATATTTCCCGGAATGAACCTTTAGCCTTCCAGATTTTCTCTCCACCACCCGGACTTTTCGGGAGGTTGTGGACAGGCCATACTTCATTTATTCAAGCTGAATCGGAAATAAATTTTTATTTTCATAGTGGAAAAAGGAATCGGACAATATTATAACGGCGTATAAACCCGGTGATGGGCTTATGTAATTATTACTGTTTCCTACTAAAAATAAAAATATATAACTTTTATGTAATTTTTGAAAAATTTGATATAAAAGTAATTGCCCTAATTGTGATGCCGGAGTTCACTATATCGGATAGGTATGTACATGTATACTGTTTAAGTGCCCAAAGTCCGACCTAGTAGTACATTTTTGTAATCTTAGGACAATATCGTAGACACCGGAAGGTTTTGTTAGAAATTTATAAAATATAATTGTTGATTTTTATTTTACTTCTGCCACTGGAATATAGGTACACAGATATAGTTCGAAAATATACAATTATGGTTAGTATATATCAGTTTCATAGTTATATATATAGGAAAATTTTCTTAAATAACAATTATTTTTGCCAGGGGGTATTGTAATATGCCAACCCGCCTCCGCTTTGGAGAAGGCAGTATTTAGGTTTAGTGTCACTCTTGTAGGAAGTTGTTACATGAATATTGATTGGTCGCAGAATATATTATATCAAGCGGCAGCGAAAATATTTTATCTATTAGTGGTGCAGCTAGAAAACCGTATTAACAAAATTAACCGTAACGTGCAATCCAAAGTGAAGTCCATTCAACCCAAGTCAAACACGCGATTGCAGTAAGTTGGATCATTCTGTTTAGGATGGGCAACGGAATGTTGCCTTTGGTCGATATTCGTTTATTTGTCATCTATAATTTTGGTGTAAGACACGATGAGATGACGCAGAAATCACTTAATAATCTGGTCCTTTGTTATTTTGAACTTAGCGCCTTCTGGTGCCGACGTTCATTAAACTTTTCCTATATAATCGTATAATGGCTCACTCAACGCATGCCACTGTATTGGGATCAACGAAACAATAAATTTTGGTATTTCATATTAAACATATATTTCGTGCGATTAAACTTAACCTGGGCCCACTTACCATCCCATTTTATTATTTTGAAAAAAATGCGTTACTCAACTCTAGTCTAGCAAAAATTGGTTGTTTTCTTTTAACGAACATCAAATTGGTTTTGAACGAAATTTTGCCTTTTGGAATTATTAAAAGACGCTATGTTCGCGAGCAATAACTGACAAACTACAAAACCCTTCGTTTATGTAATCTTATGTAGTTTGAATTTGTTCACAAGCAGAGACGACTTGTAATTCGCAACTAATAATCATAATGGAATTGTCATTGACTATTGCAAGTCACTACTTTTGGACTAGCACTAACACCTGCAGTAATACAATGCTTTTTCTCACTATTGTTTTGTAACATTTAATGTCGAATTAGAATCGGGTTTACAAAATAGGATAGTTAGCTGGCGCAGCTTAAGTTTATTAGAGCGTTTGTTTTCAGGCATTCGGCTATTCATCCGAGCAGTTAAACCGATATGCTGGTGCCATTATTGAGTGGGGCGAACCCATTTCGCGGCTGCAAGAAGTTGGCGATAGCTTGATTCAGCAAGCTCAGGGCGCTCCAGATTCACGGGGACTCGTATCAGTTTTACTTGAAGGTTGGTGTTTTTCACTGGTTTATTGTTCGTTAATATTTCTATTTAAAATTTAAGCGTAACACGGTTCCATAAAATCTTTTTCTTATTCAGATTAGGGTAAGATCGTCATTGTATGGCGGGAACCTCAGGAGTGCTATAACGCTTATACTCATGCCATATTTCAGCGCATTCGTTTTACTAATGTAATGCTTGCCACCTTTTAAGAATAGATGCAGGAAACAGCTGAAAATGGAACCGAAAATGCGGATAATGAAGTGCTGTATTTTTATTTAGATATAAATGACAGGAATGTGTTATATATGTGTTCTTATGCAACGGCCACGTATCTCGTTCGTCAGTAAATGGCTTTTCATAAATTTTTGTTTTCAAGACAAATACAAATAACAAATTTTTGATGTTTTGTAATTCATTTATTTATTCAAACAGAGTGAGCGGAATTTCCAGTAAGGGCGCTAGGAGGAAAATCGTGAAAATTTCTTTTTTGTCAATGGCTGTCAGTCATAACTCATTTTCGAATGCATGGATTTCGACAAATTTTTTGTTTGATTGCAAAAATCACGACGATGATCCCTTTAGTTGAACTCGAACAGCTCCGACCGCATATTCCTGGTCAAAATGGCAAAAAACAGGTTTTTAAGGGTTCTTTGCCAGATCAGGCCATACCGGTACCATTCTTTCACAACCCTTATCTCGCGACACAGGCTTCGCATCAAAAGTCACCTCGTCGAGAACTACAAGTTTCTGACCACGACTTTTTTGTGCGACCACTTTCTGGGCACTGTGATCCCGATTATTCTTCATCGACCCTTTGCCAGAATAGCGGTTATTCAGATTTCGCTGTGATATTGCTTGGTTTTACCTTACAATGAGTGCCTATTAGAGGTTATCAAGCACGCTGGATATGATGGTTTTGCTACTAGAGTCCAACTTGACTATATTACATCTTTTCAATGAGTTTCAAGGGTTTTACGGTCGACGAACACGATTTCCAAAATGTTGTGCGTTTTAATTTGTTTGATTATGTATTGCGTGCAGGGCATCAAAAATTGTCTATATAGGTTTTCCTATGTGGTTATCTAAAGACCAGCACAAAAACTTGATGCGTTGTCAGTTATTTTCGATGGGTTTAGCGTCGACGAGGTTTTAGGGTTTTCAATGGATTTAGGGTTCAAGAGATTTTGGGGTGGTATTTACATCAAACATAGCCTGTTACAGGTGATTAAGCAAAATGAAACTACGCTCGCTACGTTTAAACCTTGCTTGCGAGGTACCAGTTTAATGCATCTGAAAATTTGTCAAATTTTTGACCGTTACAGGAATTAAAAATATTTCTAATCTTTCACGCAAAAATTGTTTTACATGAGTCTGACATAACTTAAAGGTTTTTGAAGGCAACATTCTCGGAAAATGTGTTGTCCTATTTGTGCAGTTTTGAAAAGATTGTGTAGTTTCATTCTGTTCTGCTTATAGTTCATTCTGTTCAGCAACCATATTAAATATTCGATAAAAATGACGTTGAATATTTTATGCAACCGTGTACCAACGATAACCTTTGTTTTTGCAAATTCACAATTTGAATGCATACCTTAGCCAGCCTTGTATTATAGTTTATTTTTAAGTCAATTGAGATTATATTTTTCTTAATTTTGCAATTAGGTGAACCGAACACGGGCAAAACTGCTTTGGCTGCTAATATGGCAAAAAATTCCGATTTCCCGTTTATGAAAATAGTTTCGCCAGAAGACATGATCGGTTTCAACGAAGCGTCGAAGTGTATGACGATCAAGAAAGTAATAAAGCTATTATAATTCATATAATCCGAGTACCAAATTACATCAACTATATTTATTTTGGCCGAATTTATTGGACAATTTGTATAATTAGTTTTTGGCTACCAGTTGGGTTTTGTTCCTCATTAGTACGTAACCAAGCGACCGACAAGACATACAACCAAATGCTGATTTGCGATCCAGATCCATTACTGTTCCGGCTGCCTTTTAAGTCTGCGAAAATTTGTTTATGTAATGTACAGTTATCTGACTGATTTTATCAGTCTAATTTTTGTCATAATGATATGCGTATTGTTTAATGCAAATTGCTAACATAGTTAATAAATCGACTCTAAAATCCTACATCACAATTATTGTTTTGTTACGCAATTTATCAGAATTTTTGCTTCGGAATGTAGTTTTGTCAAAATTATATTGAATTTTTTGTTTCAACTAAGGGTATGATTGTGTTTGGAAGATGCGGTTGAAATAGAAACAATGTTTTGGATATGTAATCGTGTTTGAACATCGTTCTGCCAGTAAGCACGAACTGAAACGTTTTGAACGGGGTAACCCAAACCAAAACACCACCCTCTTTTATAACGGTAATAATTTAGGTGCGAGTACTCGCACTGCTCTGTTATATTTTCTATTTTCAGGTATTCGATGATGCATACAAGTCACCTTTGAGCGTTGTAATTGTCGACAGTATCGAACGGTTAATGGGTAAGTGGGCACTTTACACTGATTGCTGTGGAATGTGTAAGTGTTGTATGAAAGAAATCTGTGGTACAACGTAAACTTGAATGCATGCAATTATACAGTCAACTACTAAAACGAAGTGTGCAGATATCAATGCAAAACTTATAATTAAGATTGCTATAACGCTATAATTTATAATTAAACTAGTAACTTGCGAGCGAGTGTGAAACGAAGCGAGTGTGGTTTGGTCAAGTGGTCATTTTGTGTAATCACTTGTAATAGGCATTGTGCTTGATGTATATACTGCCGTGCTATGTAAAATGGTTGTAACTCCATGATACACTATTTTGAGAAAATGAGCGTTAAAGTTTTTCAAGGTTTACTAAGTTCGCCGAGCACCGAGAAACTTAAAAATTGGCGTTATAGTAGGCACAGGCTTTTTGTGACTTGTGTCAAAAATTCGGAAAATGGGTCCACATGGTTTCTGAATGTTTCCAGATTTGTAAAGATGGAAGTTTGTACTTACGCCACTTTCATTTATTTAATAACCAGGATCATACAGCAAGAAAAGGACGTATATCCAACATATTTACATGCAAAAATTGCACTCACAACGTAAGAGTGACAGAACTCCAATCAAAATAGAGTTACGTCTTTTTCCATAGAATTCCTAATCAGGATGCTAATGCTTCATGAAAATCTGAGGTCGTAACTCCACAAATAACTCTTAACAGAAAATTGATTTGATAAACAAATACCTATAATTGTCCGAAAGGGCGGTATTCCGATTAGCGCTGCAGGGAAATTAGAAGAATTTTACTATCATGGATTTTCTGAAATACGGTTCTCCGCGACTCAAATCTGGCGTGCGATTAAAGCATATCTTGTGTTACTGAATACATATCGCAGCCGATATTCTTAAATTCTTACATTCTCGATTACCTAGTAAATACAATCGGCATATATTAGAACTAATTTTTGACTTCAAGGCATAGTTACCTTAATCCGTAGTTTGGAATAAACATTTTAAGCTTATATTTAATAACAGTCATATGCCCATTTCCTCGTCGTCAGTATTTCGAGCTTGTTCTGATGAAACTGGCAGATCTTTCCAAAACGCGTGAGCTTGAAGTCGCATAAATTTCATCAATGTTGTATTTATCGCTTTCTTGCGTTCTTCTGTAATACCGAGCGCATCTGTGTGGCGCGACGGAATGGTGAGATGGCTCGTTTTTTCAAAAAATCGACCTCCATGCATCCATCGGCGTCCAGTGATTGTTTGTAGTAAAGACTCCGGCTGTTCCGTCTGATCTCGACAACCGCAATCGACTTGAGAAGAGTTTGTGGTTGCTTCTTTTTTGTACTTGAATCGTTAGTTCATATGATACAATCGTTGACCTGCGTCTTTAAAGGAATAACGTGACCAGACGCAGCCCGAGAAACAACCGTTACGAAATCGCCAAAGCGCTCCACATTTTTACACGATTCATTTGCAGTTCTACTGCGTGGTTGATGCTGTCCGCGGACATGAAAGTGTGTCCTGGTTCGAGGAATTTAAACGTGATAACTTCGGCTTCGATCTTGTCTGAATGTACAGCACCAATAATGGCTGAGTAAAGAGTCCAGTTTTTGTTTGACCGCTGCAATTGTCCATCCACATAACGAAGTTTTTGACTGTTTGTTTTCTGTCAGGAAGTTCCAATGAGCGCTGGCCAAATCCGCTGCAACACGGCCAATAATAGCTTCGTGCCATAAAACGCAGGCGGTATGTTGGCCAATCTCGGAGCGCTGGCTGCCAAGGAGCGTAAATGTGTCATTGTACGCAACCTGTCGTGGCTTAGACAAACGTGATTTTATACCCGGTAAACGTGGCAGCATAATGACCTTTTGAAGATCGGCGGATACTATCATTCTGCCCGGTCGGGACGCCAGTTCTTTGTCAGCGCTGTACTGATTTCGAGCTCGGTCAAGATGGTTGTTGTGACTAATGCAAAAGGAGCACGTGATACCGTCGTGTTCAGCTGCTGCTTTCGCCTGAGCCTTGTGACTGTTGCACACCGTGCAGTCCTCACATTCTTCATTTCCTAGTGTTGCAAACGAAATGTTCATGTTGGAAACTACTCGTCTATAAACCTCATAGTCAACGTTGAGTCCGCCAGTTTCCTGAAAGTTCTTCCACATTGTGGTTATCTTCAAGTCGGAGGGCAAGTAAAGCAGCTTCGGAGTATGATCGCGACGATAATGACTGACGGACGGGTTGAAACTTTTTATCTGTTGCTTGATTGGATGTGTATTTATCTTCCGTTTGTTGGGTGCCTTTCCCCGCCGAACGCCCGACGGAGGAGAGTCTGGCATTTTAAGAGAATAAAATACTACAATGTCGTGTTTTATTCCTATTGTCGACAGAAAAATTTTTTTTGCAAACTGTAACCAAAGTCATCATTTTCCTGTTTTAGGCTCCAAGTCATTGAAAACTGTCGGCGTGACGGCTTACCCTCCTCTTCGCCACCCTCCTCTGCTCTGCCACATTCCCAATCAGCGCCCTTTCTGGCACCGCCCTCCGCTGAGCTATGGTTTCTGCGTTCTCGTTGTTTACATTTGCGCTTTACTAATTCGCGCAGTAGCATGCGACGCTGATCTATTGTTGCATCCCAATATCTCCGGTAATTTCCGGTCCTATCGTCTTCTGATAACAGTGTGTGGGACTTGAGGCGCTTGCAGCATGGCGTTTTTTGTTGATCTCCTGCTGTAGTCGAAATAGATGAGTCTTCTGCAGCATCGTCTCTTGAAGGCCTAACAACAGTGTCAGGGGTCATAGGTGGCGGTGGTTGTAATTCTGTCAAAGTACACGGCTCTTCTGACTGCAGCGAGTCATTCCTAGATGTAGACGTAGTTTCATAATTAGAATAACTGTAGTTTTCAAAGAATGGATCGCCATCTTCACAATACGATGGTTCATAGGCGGCACAGCTTAACGAATGTGCGGACTGAAAACCAGAAGTTGTAATTGATGTTGGATTCCGTAAGCTGCAGTTGACGGATAGTAAGCCTCGTAAGGTGTTGCTGACGGGTGCTGAAGTCCGCAAGTGGTAATTGATGGATGTTGAGTTCCGTAAGCTGCAGTTGATGGATAGTAATCATCGCAAGGTGTAGCTGACGGATGTTGAGGTCCATATGTTGAAAATGACAGAGGTGAAATCGATGGCTCGTATGGTGTGAACGCTGCTGCAAACTGAGTGGCAGAAGGTTCGACCGGTGGAGGTGATATTGATGGTATATATGGTGCAAACGGTGGTGAAACCTGAGGCGGATGCGACGTTAGGAATGGTGGCGGCGGATTAGCAACATGCTGTAGCTCACTTATAGCAACACTGCCGCTGTTGTATGACATTTGTTGGTCGCTTGTATCAAATACTGGGCTCTCCATTAGCTGAAATTTTTGCCGGGGGGCCTGAAATAGTGAGGTTCTGGTTCAGAACCGGGGGGCGCCCGATTTTGCCAGGGGGCATTTTTTCAAGAGAAAAACGGTTAAAAACGTCTCAGAAACGCTGCCAAAATGGTTTTGATGGAGAGAAAAAGCGATTTTGAAGCAAATTTTGACAAAATTTGCGAAATTTTTGGTTTCAGAACGGAATTTTAGTAGAAATTTTGATCAAATTTTATGTACGTCGGACCGATTGGAAACAAAAAAATTTTCGAAGAGGCCATTTGGAATTTTACCAGGGGGCATGAACGGGGGGACACTAGTGCTGAACTATGGGGTGCATAAAAATGCCAGAGGCCCCCCACCCCCGCCCCAATTAGGAGAGCCAAGAATTATAGTGTCATTCCGTTTTGAAATGTCATGTAACCGAACCGACGAAATGCAATTATCGATGATACAATTCATTATGTCGACAACGTCGAGTGCTCACGTGATACATTCCGGTAGGCGACGTCGCTGATGAGATAAAGTGTCGATCACTCTTGGAATTTTCCATTCGTAACAGTCGATGACGTAACCATGAAGATTTCGTTGCAGTTGCCGTTTCGTTCGCGACAACAATCTTGGTGGCATAAGTACCTGAGGGATATCGTTGGTAAAGGCAGTAATATCCGTTTGCCTGACGTCGCCATATCAACCATCGCCGAAGTAGTTATTGCCAAATATTGTCTCAGTGTTATGCCACGAAACATCATGCTGATTGGATACGATTGCCAGTCACAAAATCTTCTGGTGAATCCAGTCAACGTCGTTGATTTAGAACATTACTTACTTATTGCTAAATAAGCTTTTAGTTTCAAAGAGGATGAACCATTTAAAGAGTCCTTTGTTTAGAAATAGCGGTGAAACCGTGGACTGAAACGCACGGCAGTCTTATGTATTGGGAATGTTTTGTGGTTTTAACTGATATTTGCTTCATGCTCTCCTAAATAACTAAAAGCTTGTTATTAATAATTGTTGACTTTAAGTTGACTCTAATTAACTTTAGTAATTATTATTATTGAAGAATATAGTATGCTTCGGCATGGCAAACATAACGCTGCGACAGAATATCGATGAAGTGCTGAATTTCGTATTTTCGCGTTCGAGATATCTCAATATGAAAATTTTCGAAACAAAATAGCTTATAAATCCATTTACTAGTTTAATTTCTGTCATTGCCCAAAATCACTATGGGCCCTTTAACCTTTATAAGCTCTTCATGTATTCAACGTAAAGAGGACGCAACTCTGTTAAAAATTGTACTTACGTCATTTTAACATAGGTACAACAAAAAAATCGTAACTACCAACAATTTGCAATGTAAAATTTTCGTAACTCCAAAATCTTGGAGTTACGACACGTTCTTTCGTTGTACAGCCGGAGTTAGTACTATAGCCTAAATTTCAACCTTGATTTTTGCAACAGAGATTTGAGATACGACAAAATGAGTAGCATCATCAAATTCTGCGTAAAATTTTGCATTTGTTGGTACCAAAAACACCAAAAGTGTAAAAATTGGACTTACGAACTTTTTCGTAGTACGGTAGTATACTGCACTACATTATATTATTATAGGTATTATACTAATACCTTTATAACCATCATCTCGTTCAAAATACAAAAATGTGTCAAACCTAAAACCCGTCGTACGCACGATATTCGCTCTAATGTCTAGATAATCAAACCATCATACCCAGCTTACCGAAAACCTATTCATAGAAAATTCTTTGTGCCCTGTACGCAATACGAAACCAAGATGCTGAAGACAGACAACATAAATTCTGGCGATCGGGTTCATTGACATTAAACCCGTCGAAACCACCTGAAAAGGTATGAAATATTAGCCTTGGATCCCAAATCATCGAACTCAGCGTACCAAAAAACCTATAGAGAGCATTCTTTGTGCCGTTTACGCAATACATAAAAAAACTTACCACATCTTGGAAAATGGCTTTGACGACCTTGAAATTCTTGACCCCCATGAAAAGGTATAATATAGTCAAGTTGGGCTCTAGATAGCAAAACATCGTTTCCAGCGTGCTTAGTAACGTAATAGACACAGACAATCGTTTTACGATAAAAACACGTAACAACATGCCAAAAATTGAAAAGTCGCTATTTTGGAAAACGGTCAACACACCATATTCGGCCAAACAGCGGCCCAGGGAGCGGTTCCACAAAAAAGTTGTGGCCAACAGTGTTGTAGATCTCAATGAGCTGATTCTGGAGACGGTGAGATTTTTCGTTATGAATCCTGTGTCGCGATAAATGGGATGTAGAAGACTGGCACCGGTGCCAGATATGGCAAAGAACCCTAAAAACCCTGTTTTTGCCATTTTTAACCCGGAATATGGGAGCGAAGTTGTTCGCGTTCAAAGGGTACTTCGTCGTAACTTGTACTATTGAACAAACAAAATTTGTCGAAATCCGTTCACCCGGAAGATGGGGTCGGAGCTGTTCACGTTCAACTAAAGGGCACTTCATCACTTTTGCTATCGAACAAAAAATTTATCGAAATGCATCCACGCGAAAATTTTTTATGAATAGCAGCGCAGACAAAAAAAGAAATTTTCACCATTTTCTCCTTAGCGCCCTCGGTGGAAACTTCACTCGCTTCGTTTCAATAAACAGAACTTTTAATTATTATATGGTCGGTTCTATTCATTGCTCTAATGCATGCATTTTTTAGTTTAAATTTCTTTCTGGTCATAATCGGTTGCATTATTGAAACTTATTCAGCATTGCCTGCTTTGTGTTTAATGTGTATAACAAAATCCTTTTTACTTTCGTAATTCCATAGCGGGAACGTGTTTGTTTAAACCACATCTCAATCTGATTGTGCTAATGGCATCAGTTTTCTGCCTTGGAGCATCATTACGTAGTAAAAATTTTTAAATTCAAAACATTTTTTAATAAAGTCATGATCTCTTTTGGTATTTCGGATTTCAATTTACATGGTGTTGCAGTAAGACTAAAATCAATTTCGAATAAAAAACTGGTAGATATTTTGCTATCACTTGATTGCGATGTTAACACGCCTTATTTCGCTCGTGCTAAAATTGCGTATTCAGTGAAACAAAGCGAGCGATGCGAGCGGTGTTTTCAGAAATAAGTTTGTTAGATGTAAAAATCGTAAAGATTTCTTTTTTGTCCGTCTGTGGAGATTATATCCCATGACATGATAGATGGATCTTCACAACTTTTTTTATTTGACTACAAATTGAATCTATTTGTACCCTTTCATTATACGCTTCCGGGACAGAATGGGCCCCAAAGTGGTCAATGATCAGACTTTCGAAATTTGGACATCCGGGTATCTATCTTTCACGATCTATGTTTTAAGATAGAGCCTTCATAGACATATAACTTTTCAGTTATGCATTTCTTGTCAGAGCTTCGTTTTCGAGCTATGAGCCAATGTTTAAAAATGCCCTAAAACAGTAAAAATAAAATTTTTTTACAAAACAAGTTTTTGCTTGTTGGGGTGAACTATAATGGGCTTATTTCGTTATTTAGCACGTTAAACAAGTAGGTTTCTTCGTTTTAACACCATATTGGCTGTGGTATTAACCTTGCGGGGCGGTGAAGGAGCAAAATTTGGTAAATTTTGGCAACAAAAATAGTCTAATTTCGCCATTTTTCAAATATATCGTCGACCCGAAGGAAAAACACCCTATCTGACATTATTTTATTGTTCTCTAATATGGCGAAAAAATTATTTCAAATCTTGTGAACAAAACTTTGGAGAATTATTCTAATAATTTTTAACAGTGTGACAAACTAATAATTAATCACACTGATGGCATTTTTTACAATCGCTAATGCTATCGCAGGATTGCCGGATTGAAATTATAATAACGGCGGTTAAATCGTTTTTATTTCAAAGAACTTCCACGTAGTTATGGCAAATAAGTCGGTTTAAAGCAGAGACGTTTGCGCAAATGAGGGTTTTAGTGTCCTTGGCAACAATTAACATTATTTGCGTTCACATACCTTTCCTAGTCAGAAATTAATTTCTTCTTCAATGTTTGCATTTTAATCAGTTCCAACAAACCGGCGGTAATACAAGTGGTCATCTACAGGGGCGTGCTTTTCAGTAGGGAACGACCGAATAGTGGAAATGACCGAATACCGAATATTCGATCATTTTGAAATGACCGAATACCGAATACTAAGTAGTGTTAATATGGCGGAATCGCGAAAGGCGCTGTACATACTAGCATATATTATATATATATATATATATATATATATATATATATATATATATATATATATATATCAGGGAAAACATGACTGATAAAGAGATCTTGTTAATATGGTGAGCTCATTGCATGTTTCGTGTTCTTTACATATTTTTGTCATTTAATGAGAATATATGTTTTGCTGGGGCTTTATTGATCGACCAACTATTCGGTATTCGGTGATTTTTTTCTGACCGAATACCGAATAGTGCCAAAAATGACCGAATACCGAATATTCGGTCGAACCCTACTTTTCAGCCATTCAAAGCAAATCTCGTAATTTCACCGTAATCGGTAGTTGAGCGGCGTCATATATACTTCAGGAAGCGCTGCAAACCTTTTTGCCTGACGAACAAAGAAGTTGAGTTTGAGTTTGGCTTAGAAAAAATCTGCATGTAGTTAGGGTGGTCAATTTGACATTTCACGTAGAGTTTGTCAAGTTCTTTTTTACTGTACAGAATATCGTGGAATTTGAGCCAGTTCATAGTGTCACCATCGTCGTTTTTCATGATATGTTCAGCAAGTTTTGGGAAGTCAGGCCAGCCGCATAGTTTAGGCTCCACGACGTAGTAATTCAACTCATGCATTAATTTAACCACACCTGACTGTTCATATTCGATTTATGGCTGCCCACTCGATTGCAGAGTGGGCGCTGTCACAATCGAGGTGAATGTGCCCGGACTTCATCAACTGAAAAGAATTAAAATGTTGGTTACTACAGACACAGCTTACTGTTGGTCTGAAAGAACATGAGTCACTTAATAAATTGAAGGCCCTAGCGATTTACTGAAAATTAGGTGCATGCATAGCGTTGTAACTATTATACAAATCAGAATGTGGCACACCAAAACTTCACTGATTATTAAGTTAACTTTACAGATTAAGTGTAATAGCCTCGCTGTATAATGTATGAAATAGATGAGATAACGATAACCTAGAAAATTATAAACTTTTTAACAAAATTATACTATTGAATTGCAAAAAAACAAACTCGTATACTTCAAGTTGATGTCCAGTGTATTATCGACATATAAAACTGGCGCACGGATGGATAAGCGAACGGGACATCGTACTGCAAATCTAATAAACTCTTGCTCGCTATACATTGCTCACTCCACAATGCAGGCGCTGGTATCTGCTACTGACAGTATTCGTGAAATTTAATAAAATAATTGAACGACAGAGACATTATGCAATAAGGTGAAGCAATAAAAGTGAAATTATGGCACAGATTGCCTAGATAATAACTGTAAACAGAACAAACATAACTTTTTGCTCAATCTGAGAGATTGTGGACGCTGTAGTTGCCATGAAGTCAAGACACATCTGCAGAAGTATTGCTGTGGAAAACAACGCGACGGACATCTGTAGCCAATTCAGCTGAAACCTCGTTGCTTTCGCACTGGGTCCAGACAACATAAGTGACAAATCCCGTTCTTCCTCATATTGAAATCAAAAGTCCAAATCTCCCTTTTGTAAAACGTATTTGATACAGGAGTGCAAGATGTTACCAGAGTCAGCAACTACAACCGAAGGATCGGATTTAGCAACGGTGCAGTCGTTTCGCTTACTGTCGAAAGCTAGCTGAATGCGACACGTGTTGTTGATATTCTTCTTCAGTGCTTTTTTCTTCTCCAGACGCTATATCGTAAGCGGACACTGGTCGTAGAGATGGGTCAGCGGCGGCTGAAACGTGTAGTTGAATTCGTACCACAATTCATAAAATTTATATTTTATGGCCTCAGTTGTCTCTTGAGCGAATTCATCATAAATAACGTGTCCGGAAAGATTCGTCTGAAGATACTGCGATCTTGCGTTACTTCGTCGATAGTGAAACTGTTTTGATGGCCGCGTACTTAGAAATTCGCGAGCATTATCAACACAGTCGGCGCTATACTTGAAAAGGCATTTGTTCTTCCCACGTAAATCTGGTGGGGTGACCCAAACAAGGGCTTCATCAAGGGAAAACAGCCAACGAATACGACGTTCGGATAGCCCAAGAGTAGAGATACACACGTACTGCTAAACCATCGATAGTAATAGTAAGCTATGCCAGAATGAAGCGTTCTTTTTGGTGTATCATCAGTGTTTTTACTCAGATGTCGGCTTTTAGATATATACATGTTTAAGAATAAATAATTGTTGTTCACTATAAGTGGTCGCCCATAAACCATTAAATATTTGGTTGTGCTGATCCTTGTAAATTTCGCGGCATCTGTTAGAACACCTGCAATCTACCATATTGAATTTCCAACCCAGAATTTCCAAGCCAAGTTAACTGCCTTGCGCCTGAAAATAGAGCCTAAAAATGAGTTGTTTTTGACTCGTGTCTGTGACGTTTTTGAGTAAGAGATTGAATATTTTCATCAACTAATTTCATAACACTGTCGATACACTCTTGCCAAAAAGTTTCAGCCTGTGTCATTACTTCGTCAGACACTGCAAAAGCATAAAAGTGTCATTTGCTCGTTTACGATGGTCAAACCGTTTGTTAGATAGCTCGGCACTGTGTCTTTGTGAATTGTCACCGTCAGACGCGTCGTCAATATCGCTCATAAATGTTTGGAACGCGACCAAACATAGATACGCACAGGTTGGGGCACGAAAGCTTAGCGGTCGTCGCTGAAAGTTGAGCGTTTACAGGAAATAAATCATCAATTATTGGCAACAGAGATTCGTATTCATCATTCTTCCATCTGGCATATTCTGCAACTGACACAAGGTCATTCAGTATTTTCTAATTACATTTATTACAGTTTGTTAACGTAAACGGCTTAATGTTTGTCATCGCAACACGGGAATGTTGATGTTTTGGAAAAACGAGACGAAATAAGCATTGTCACACCACACTACACAGTATTACTAGAATTACTAGGAATTGTTCCAGTATCATTTATTAGAGCTGGATGGATAATACGGAAAACCGTACCCAAATCGTATCAGAATTTTCAATGACATAATTTTATTACATGTAGTGCTATTTTTATTCCGCTAGTGCTAAAGTATTAGTGCTAATGCGCTAATTTTATCCCGAAATACTGAAATTGAGGTAAAAATGTAAGTATATGACGATGGCAGTGCTTGTAAGCGTATAAGAGCAGATACACGTGTAACCGACGAGACGCTACTGCATTGCGCACTTGCAGACGCAATGCCCATACGATCCCGGCTACCGTAACCTCAAGGGCGGACTTAACGGACTCATTTTTCTAGATCGGTCCCAAGAAGCTACAGCACAGCTCACAGGTCAAGAAAGCCATACCACTATTCTCTATCGTGGCTCCACCTGGAAGTGTCGACCAAATTCTATTGATGTATTAATGATCAGTAGCCCCCACTAAAGTTAGATAATCGCTAGACGCTTAACGTCGAACTGTTTCTGCTCGATAGCAATTTTACTCCTGGTTGGCAAGTGGCTTTTTAGAATCTTCGTTCTTTGAATCCTTGGAAAATCAATATCGCACGAATCGTATCTACACATTGAATAATCGGCGAACCACGCTGACTTGCGACGTCTTCTACGTCAAGCCAGAACGCAGGTCGCCGACTGGGGCGACGATTTCAAACCCTTGGTACATATTGCTACATTGGGCATCAACAAACGCAAAAACGCAGTGGATTTTCAATTATTATTTATTGATAAGTTAATCGAATACGCTATTGGTTAAATGATAAAGCAATACGGTCATATAATAGGCATTATGAGTATAGATTCACCAATACAATATATATCCGAATAAGGGTCACATAGTGGGATTGAGGGCGAGGTTAAACTGTGGCTCTTAACTTTCTTAACTGAACGTTCACAGCCGTATGTTGGATCAATTCGGTCTAGCTGGATGAGCTCCTTTGGTGACGGCTGCGCTTACATGGTGGAAAAGTATGGGGCTCACAGAAAGCGGATCGCACGATACAGCTATCTGGGCGCCAAGGGACAACAACTTTCTCCACAAGAATAACCTTACGCCAATCGGTTGGTTCAGGTAAGCTGAAGACTGTTATTGAAAAGAGCTAAGTGCCTGAATTTAAAGTCAACGTATGCCTCAGGGACAAGGCACCAGAATCGAACTGCGACTCGACTATACCCATCCTACTCTATGGTAAGTTGACAACAATTAACTACAAAGGGTATGGATATATACATGATGCACAATACAAGTATTCAACAGACAGCAATAATGGTATCATACAACAAGATAACAACGGCAATATTATACAAGACGAAATGATAATAGTGATACGGTTATGTGGTACGACTCTTGAACAGTGCGGTGTACATTCGAATGACATGACATGGCAGTAAATTTATCGATCACTTATCGCAAATTCTCTTATATCCGAAACGGTTGCAGTGGATTTTTCGATGCGAAATGTTTTCAGGTTAAATAACTCAATCGGGATTTGATGCTCCCGAGGATATATTTACTGTATATACGCACAATTATGCAGGGAAATTTTGAACGGCAATTTAGTGTAACTGATTTCTTTTACTCCGCTTAGCTCAAACTTATCCGATGGCCAGGTCATCGGGACTTAGTAACCTAAGGTGACTGGCTAAACGTGCCGGTGCAACAAAAGTCCAATATAAACATCATAGAACAAAAATGCTGTTACCGATTTGGGGGAACATGGAAAAAGTAAGGTGGATTTGACGTTCACTTATGATGACTTTACTGGGGTTGCGAATGGTTCGCGTTCGGTAACCTCGTCCTTGCTCAGCAGAGATTCAAATGAGTAGATATACAGTCACAATCCGAATTAAGTGATTATAAAACCAAACGCAGGCGAAATCGAACGAAAACGCAATCGATCGATCTTCGTTTAAACGAAATGCGTTAAATTAAACGCAAACTAACAAATTGTTTTTTAAAATATTTATTTCAACACAATCGAAATTCGTTAAATTAAACGCGAACTTACATATTCTATTAAATTATTTTTTTATTTTGATGCAATCGAAATTCGTTAAATTAATCGACTTTCGTTTAAACGCAAACGATCGAAATCAAACGAAACATCGATCAATTTTTGAGCAGTTAATTCTGATTGTAACTGTACGTAGAGTGTGAAACTACTTAGTGCTTAAAATACTACTATTTAGTGATGTCGGCTCAATTGTGGCTCAAACATCTTATGCACGGCCGTTTCCAACCATACACTCGTGAACAACTCGAACCGTAAGGGCGCGCGGTGTGGATACCGACTACTCGGCCAGTAACTCCCTTTAAAAGTAGATTGGGACCAAGTTCCCAATTTCTAAAGTATTTTTAACTAAGAAATATCTCCATACATTTTGTAAATAATGTATAAAAATTTGTTCTAACTTATAACACGTGGGGAAAATATTTATTTTCATCTGAGAAATTTTATGTTATTTCGTACGAAGTTGCTGAATCGGGCCGCATCCAACGAAAATTATTAAAGTGGAAATGTTGAACTATTTTGAGGTTCATAGGTTACCTAAAGCCTAGACTTGGTTCGGTGGGACTGTTTTCTTAGTTCCTAGCAAAAAGACGGATTCTTACAGAGTAGCGCAAGAATCGTAATGGATAAAAGATAGAGTATAATAATTAATACTAAGTATTATTAGTAATTATACTACTATTATTAGTAATTATAGGTCTAACTATTAGTAATTATTACTAAGAAAGTCAATTTCTTCGTAGGTTCTCCCTTTTGTATGTCCTAGCGGGGACAGGATAAAAACACCAACTTTAAAAATTGGAAAGTGTCCTGAGCCTCGTAGGGAGTTATTGAATTTAACTTAGACCCTGGGATAGGGTTGTTAACAGTACGACAGCGATGTCGCTGCACCGCATCTTAAAACAATCATAGGGTTATTACCACTGAGCAAAAGTCGAAATTAAATATCTTAAATCATCTTATGGTAGAGATAATACTAAAAATACATCACGGCTATTGTACAAATTAGTGGTTCGTGTAACTAAATTTTACTCAAAGTTTTTCTTTTTAATAAATTTCTTTCTTGTTGCCTTACACGAGATATTCATAGAAGGGAGTAGAAAGGGAGATTCAAGGTAAATTTGGACTTGAACAACTCTAACAATTTGGCTTGGAAATCGGTATCGGTATATAAAGTTAAATTCGGTACCACGACTAATTCTATCTGTTCTGTTCTCGTTCTCAGGGCGGCTAAGACGTTGTCTCAGCATGTAGTTCCTACTATTAAGGTTCATAATAAGGATCGTAATTTAATATCCTCATAATCTAACCTAAACAAATCTTAAGAACTTAAGGACCATAGTGATCCCTACGTTCACAAGTGTACAGAATTCCATATTCGAGTTCGCAAAGAAAGATATTCGAACTACTGCAGTGATTGGCTGCACAGTGCGGAAACAGTATATACGGGTCGTCAAGAATGCTAGTTTGGTTCGTCCTATGTGTGGTTCCTTAAACTATTGATTGCGATACTTAACTAAGCCTCACTCGAACGTGAGGAAGCTGCGGTTAAGCTAGCGAGCAGGTAACTGGCGAAGCAATGCTCCACTCGTTGACATTAGTGATGCTATACCCAATTTCCACAAGCTCGGCTGGGTTAATTTGTTAACCTACATAACTAACTCTTAACGGTTAGTATGTGTCCGAACTATATCTCTCAAGCTGAATTTGGAGTTAGGTCAGGTTGCTCGGCATTACTGCGAAGCGATGGTGCTAGTGCGGGGATGGGACCATTTTAAGCTAGCGAACTCTGTGTCAAGGACCTCAATGTGGCACTTTAAGCTAATCGGCTTTTATTCATCTAAAGGTAAAATAATGAGTCGCGATGCCAAGTAAAGTCATCGGCTTTCGTCTTAGAGGGAGCAACTTTTGGCACGGAAAGTATCAAAGTAACGCTCCGTAAATATCTTATTTCTTATAGAAATTGAGTCGGATTTTCACTTTTTCTTGCTTACTAAACCGGGCTTATCCTGCGTCTTCCAACGGTCATTGCAACTGTGAGGAAGCTTCTTTAAGGAATGTACCGGAAATCCTACCCTAGAGTAACCGGTTCATCAGTTACAGACAACATTCACAATCCAATCCAGTAGAATGGTGGGGTAAACTTGAAATTTTGCTTATCTCAGAATTGTGCCAGTTTTCTCTGTGAAAATTTGCACAGCGACCGCGCTTGACGGAGGTTCTCGATTTATGTGGACTAGGTCACTAGTTCTATCCAAAACTGATCCGTCGGGTCAAGACCCAACGGATCCGACATCGTTTTTTGCAATGCTGTTAAAATTTACACACAAAAAATTTGCCGGTTGCAATCAAATTTACCAACACTGGTAAATTTGATATTGCATTTATAACGACGATGTGTCTGAGATTAATGACTCCAATGCAGCTGTGCTGCATTGCCAAAATACAAACAGGGAGAAAAGGTTACAGAAACTATCTGCTATAATGAAACTAAAACCAAAGCTGAAATTAGCTTATGTAACCGAATATACCTGACTTTTGTCTATGTAACCTTGTGTAATGAAACCTGAGCGGCTTCTGCTGCGCTCCGGTTTATATTTGCTATAACCTTTGAACGGGTCGCTGCTTTGCCGGGTTCAATAGCTCAAATGAATACCTAGCGGGTCTTCATTTGTTAACTAAAAAGCAGCAAAACTACTGGATGGAATATAGAATTATGTCTAATTAAAATTTTAGGTGCGGGTGACCCTTTTTTGGGCCATCGGGCAAGATAACCCGGTTGAGTTCCTTCAACTTTATTTAAGAGACCAAATCGGTATGTATTGCTCAGGAAAATTTAAACAAAACTTCAGGAAGGAATATTGACGCTATTCGCAATTTATGTTCTGAGTGAGGGCGTCCCATTTTCGAGTCAACGGGCTCACGGACCGTGTTGAATCCTCTCAAACTTAGGGTTTTATTTGAAAGATCGCTTACTTATGTGACATTCAACAAAGCTTCAGCAAAATTGCTGCAGTGCGGAGCGGGCGAACGGAAAAACGAGCTATAGTTAGCGAGACCTAAATTGACCACCTTCTACTGTTGACAAAGGCTAGTTCATGAATCTTTGGCACACCAACTCATCACACTTACGCACTGCTTCCTCCATCGTCCACCCATCGTCTACTCGCACGACCTTCCAAAACGAAACCCAAGCAAGAAAACAACAGTGACTCTTGAACGCTAGACACTAAGCGTAGGATCCGCACAATAAAGTCGTCCAAACTTTGCGCTGCCAATGTCAAACTAAATCGCCAAACTTGACCACGCTGCGAATTTATCAATTTCTAGTCTCCGACCAATCGCAGATGTCTGAAGCAAGACCGGGCTTCGGTCTTTTCTTAGATTATCTAATTAAATTTTTATTTGGGACGGCTACCATAAATCAGAACGATCCCGATCCAAAGGACATTCATTTGGAGATTAAACAAATTAATTCTTAATGAGGGTGTCTTGAGAACCCCAAATTTTGGCAATCTTTCCGGGGTCCCAGACCTTAGTAAGCAAAATCGTCCATTTTCGAGACGATTTGTCCAATTTTCCAGACAGTTTAATGTCCACAACTATCACGATCCCAAAACCCACATTTATCCCCCAAAATATTAGTCCTAATTTGTGTAATTTTAATTATTAAATTAATAATTTTAATATTAATGTTTACTTAATTAATGTATTAAATATAAATTGTGTTATGTATTGTAAGTGTTTTACTTGATTATTAAGTCATGTTCAGACATACATATTATTATAATTAATATATAAAATGAAGTAAATAATCTATATATAAATGTTAATAAATTTATAAGTAAATTATACAATATTTACTTAATAAATAAATTTATGTACTGCATACTACTTAGATGTTCACTTAATTACTATATTAATAATATTTGAATGTTAACTTTATGTGATATGGGTGGGCAGACTTCTGAAGAAACAAAACGGCGAAAACAAAAACACGAGCGGGAGGCAAAAAAGGATCTTAATCCCTTAGTCCCTCCTTGGAACGGTACGGGCCTCGAATTCGACTCCTCTATCCGATCATTTTTATACCCAATACACAAGATTCAGACCATAAAGACAAAACCGAGCTATCTGACGAGCTCACCTAGGTTTACGATAAGAAAAATATAGCGGGTTGGGGTTCCTTTTTAGGACCAGAATGTTATATTTTTGGTCGGATTTAACGAGAAGAACACAACGATGGGTGACATGCCCATCGGAAAATTTTCGCGTAGTTAATTTGCTCAAGGTGAGCACAGCGGGTTCTTACCGTGCTCAAATTACTTAGAGTGAGGGAAACCTCACTGTAAGATTTATATGCGTAAATATACATTATTAAAATATCTAATTAGTTTTAATTCGGCCAAGTACCCGTTTTCGAGGGTACTCCCAATTATTTTTTAATAAGTCTGTGGATCTTAATCGGATTTGCACAGAACCGGTCCCATTTGAAAGCCGAAGATTTTTGTACCAGAAAAATAGGCCTTTTTTAACAATTTTTCAGCCGTTCAGGAGTTATGGGCCGGAACTGCAAAGACCTTCAATAGCGAGGATTCGTTATTGACGTTTTAAAACTCTTCGTATCAGTTAAAAATTTAAGCTGATATTTTACTTTTATACTGCGTTTTTCCAGTGTTCTCTACGAAATGAACACTGGTAAACTAATGTGTGTTAAGATAACCCCACCAACCACCCTATTTTATAATACCGATATCAATCACAAACCCTTGTTACGAAAAATAGATTAAATTTCTTTCGGTTATTCGCAAACTTAAAATTGATAAAATCAAATCCAAGTGCCAGAAACTATACCTTATGTTCGAACAGAATTACGGCGTTTTCAGTTTGCACAAATCCGGTTCCCCAATGCGTAATCCATTAAATTTGGATTATTCTGTGCTCATGAACAAATTTAATGCAAACGTGATGTCACAAGCAAATCGATCCTTTTGTTAAGCTCTTTGTGTTCGCGAACAAAACCGGTTTAATTCAAATTCGACAAATTTTCGTTCTCAAAATACGTTCGCTATATAATTTTACTCAATCCTATCGCGCGTGGTCATGCCATATTTTTGCAAACTGAGTAGATTCAAGAATCGTACAAGCGATACGTCGTTCGCGGGTCGGGAATGGCAATGAATCCGGAAATTCCTCACCAAACCCGGCCGGCCGTATATATAAATATGTACAAGGAATAAGATACAACACGATACGTTTTTACAATCAATGCTGTTACAACCAATATATAGTTTATAAAGATGGTGGGTCGGGAACGGTAAGCTACTACGAGGTGCCTCACCAAACCCGACCGACCAGTAACAACATATTAATATACACCGATACAATGAATAAGGTCACGCGAGTTTCGCTTGACCGATACAAATATCAGTGATTATCATACAATTACGATCAGGTAATACAACAAAGGTTCATATGGTACATACAGTAAGTAATTAAAAACACGTTATTACAACGATGGATAATATAAGCACAACAGTAAATCATACAATAACTTTTTTATGGTTACAAAAAAGGCATACACTTACAGTAACGCTGAATCATACAATCAGTTTGAAATTATGGTAACAATAAATGGTACAGTAAGGTTGACAAGGGATACTACAGTAAAAACAACTGCCTTCACCGCCTCTTCTACCCGGTTCTCCGCCTATTCGAAATTTTTTTTTGTTTCCAATCGGTCCAAAGTACATAAAATTTGATCAAAAATTGTACTAACATTCCGTTCTGAAGCCAACTTCAAAATTGTTTTTCTCTCCATCAGAATCATTTTGGCAGTGTTTCTGACATGCTTTTTAACCGTTTTCTCTTGGAAAAATGCCCCCTGGCAAAATCGTTCGCCCCCGGTTCGGAACCAGGGGGCCCACCTGGTTCATGCCACCTGGAAAAATTCTCAGCGAATGGAGAGCCCAGGTGTATGTGGTACAGCTTGGTGTTTGGTGTTTTAACTCAGCTCATTCGATGCGCCGTGACGAGTTCCATAAGTAGGAATTATGGCAAATTCGAAGATTTTGTAGCTTAATGATGGACGATATAAGGTGTTTCTTAACTAAAGCCCCACCTTCAAATTGTTGCTCAGACTGACATAATATACTTACAACCGTCATGCTTTCAGAAGTTATATCTGAACATTTGAATATCTACATATAACAAAATGTCGGATACTCGATTTAATTTGGCTGATTGAATAACTGCAGTTAGACTGTACTCAATTAACCGAAATAGCAATGTACTGGTGTGATAATGATCCCAGCATTCCTCTTCACAACCCCATATAGACATAAAACTATTGCTTCAATTAATAAAATGTTTGATCTGACAGTTTTGTAGCTGACTTGCCCCGAAACAGGTAGACCACCGACGGCATATGGTGATGCTGCGATAGCTGATATTTCCTGTCATTTTGACAATAGTCCGACAAAGTCAATTCGCCGTTGTGCTCTTGAAACCGGCTTCAGCAAATCGACTGCTTTCCGAATTGTTAACAGTCTGATTATAAAACCTTTAGACCGACGTTATTCATACTGTGAATGAGGATGATTACGATCGCATTGTTGAACTTTGTTAAAATGGCTGCAGCTTGTTGACGATGATCTGAGATTAGCTACGGCAATTTTAAACTGAAGTGCCATGTTAGCCGGCATAATTGTATTGAATTGCAGAATTGCAGAAAACCCTCATAAAAGTATCAAACACCATATTAATGCCCGTGCTCTGACAGTATGGGTCGGCATGAAGTCTGTTGGATCTTTAGCCCTTATTTTGGATGGTACTATAAATGCAGAAAACTATCTAATGATGCTGCGAACTGAATTTTATCCTAATTATATTCAACTTACCCAATATTGACAGGCTTCATTTTATGCAGGGTGACGCACTTCTTCATTTTATGATTGCTGTGCGCCGTTGGCTGGACGAAACCTTGGCTAACCGTTGGCTGAGGTGCCCAGGCTTTGTCAATTGGCTTGCTCGTTTTCCTGATCTAAGCCGTCCTGACTTTTTCTGTGAGAAAAGAAGGTATACAAACGCAAACCACAAGCCATGTTGTGCCTAAAAGAGGCTATATCAAATGTGGTTCTCCTTTCTTCAGCCTGACATAGTTCGAGAAGCCAGCGGAAGTGTGCTTGTTCGACTGGAAGAGTGCATTGATTTTGGATGCGCCCAGGTTCGCACTTAATGTAAGCGTTATTCATCAAAAATCAAAACTATATACGAGAGTACGTGCCTACCAAAACGCTTTTAGATATGTTTATTATATTGCATGCTGGGGTATTACTTATGAGATACCCTGTAGATGTTTGTAGATCAATCAAACGACTCTGTAGGTCTTTGGGGCTGCCAAATACGATAAAAACAATAATTGTATTTGCGTGATATCCATCAAGTAAGGCAAGTCCTAGGGCCATTACTACGCAAAAATCACTAAGTGTGATTACAGATTTCGCATTACATAGTTCACAATTTTTATTCTATTATGTAATTCAAACGTCATCTCTTGCAAGATCCGTTTGAATGTCCCAACAAAGTTTACATTGAACGCAACGGCCATCCACTGTTTTCCAAAACTTTTCGTGATTTCAAATGCTCTTATGCAGTAAATAAATGCAGCTTATCGTCAAAATATTGACCACGCTTTATACATTAGCTGCAGTGTATCGTCAATTTTCTGCGCAAAAAAATTTATTACTTCATAATAACGAATCCTAGTGTTCTACCATTATTTATGATAATTTCAGATTATAGTCCTGTGGGACCACGATATTCGAATATTGTTTTGCAAACGCTATTGGTGCTGTTCAAAAAGCAACCCCCACCCGTAAGTGGATCGAGATGGTTTAGTTATATTTATGCTTTTCGTAAAAGTAATTTAATAAAGGTCAATGTCGCTGCGGTAGATATTATTGGACATTATGTTAAGCAATGCTCTTATCATTAGTTAGTATTTGGTAACATTATGAGATAATAGGTAGTCATTTGGCATAAGCTTCATTATCATGACAAAGTATTAATGTTCGAACTTGTAAAGAAAGCCGTTGAATTCTGGCAATATTTTAGTAATATACCGCTGAAATTGCGTCTAATACGCACAGTCTATTAAGATATTTCAATAATTGAAATATCATAATAGACTGTGTTGTTTTTGACGCAATTATTGCAGCATCGTTTAGTATTTCCGTCAATATCAGATAAATTATGCTGTGTATTTCACTGCTAGAGTGTAATAGACTTGTGCAAAACAAAAATTGCATACTGAAACGAATGCCAACTAAATATAATTTATTGTTTTTATTTTTAATTTCGTTTGTTTCTAGGGAAAGAAGTTACTCGTCTTAGCTACAACTTCGTCAAAAGATATGATTATTTCGATGGATATGTTGTCGTCGTTTAGTGCCGTTTTGCATGTTCCCACGCTGCTTGAAGGTACATTAGCTTTATTTATGATATGGATGTATTGAATTTTAATGGTGTTTAATTATAGTCTGAAACAGTGTAATGATTAATTTTATGTCATCTTGATTGTTCAGATGCACCTGGTGAAGCATGTTTGATCGGCTGAACGCCAAATTTAGCATGTGCTGCGACCTCAAGTGGTGGAACCAAAAATTTATAAATCATGACAGAGTTAACACAAACATATATTATAGTGTAAAAGTAGAGTACGATATGAGAGTTCAATAATTGTACGGAAAAATGGTGAATTTAAGCGTTGTTTCGCTCTTATTTGTCGTATAGTTCCCGTGTGCAGCACAAAATAGTTTATTTCTAGCAGCGGGTAGAGCGGAAACCAAACGTCTGGGACACCAGTTTACAGCCGAAAGTACACTGTCCGCTAATTCAAAACGATTGTCGTACGTTCAAACTATAAATCGCACGTCCGTATTTACCTTGTTTTAGTAAAGTTAATTACCACCATGCATTTCCTCAACTTACAAGTACTCATAACTAAAAGTAAAGTAGTGGGCCATTATGTCTATTATGCTCTTCATTTGCTATCACGAGGGTTTGGGTGGTACCTGCTTCTATTCCGGGACTATGAGGCATTGAATTAGCAGTCCGTTTCACTTACACCGTTTGCCATCAATAATGCTGAGCACCAGCTATCAGCTACTTTTGTATAGTTTTTTATGTGATTGTATGAGCCAGCAGCTGCCGTGTTCGGAGCGGATGCCCATTCACTAAGCTCTGAACGCTGTTAAGTACTGGCAACTACCAATTTTCATGCTATATCAGTATTATCAGGGTACCACTAAATTTTTTCAGGTGAACAAGTGCTCTCAGTTTTGAAGAATCAATCTCCGTCTACGCCCGAATTTTCGTCAAAGGAACTAACACAATTTGAAAATCTGTTATCAGGACGACAGTAAGCTAAAGTTTGAAAATGTTTTTAATCATACACTGAGGCATTCATTGTTTAAGTTCAAATTCGGTCAATTTTGGATATTTTCGTATGTCAACAATTACACACTTTGGTAAGCATTCATTACATGCACCAGCTTCGAAACTCGTTTTGCATATTTCCGTGCCACATTGCGTTCATGAACAGATATGAATTATAGTTCATGATGAAAATACTGTGTGTACATTCTCTTTATGCAAATAAACTGTGTTGTAACGACCTACATACATCTATATTGAAAAAATGACAAAATTATACTATTTTAGTGCAAAAATTTAGCAAATTTTGCTCCAGTACGTTCTGTGCATTAATGACGCACTGTGATGTTAAAACCAGAAAATCAACATGTGGCACAGTTTAAATTATCGTATAATCCAGCGTTCAGTTACAACAATCAAAAATTGTAGAAATTCTGAAAATCTAACCTTTTGCGGTAATTTTTTAACTTTGCATCATAAAGCTGAAAATCTGCTGCTCTGGCAAAGTAGGAGATGCGAAGTTCGTTGTTCTAATGTCATTATTGTATATAGTTACTGCGTTGTATCAATAATTACTAGTGTGACCCTAACAGTAATTGGGGTGAAAACAAAATTTTGTTTGTAATTTTCTAGTCTAAATTTTTCTTCGACGGTTGCGGCATCGGTATTTTTGAAACATCATCAATTTCGATACCAATATTGTTAATACCGGCTGATACCGATAATCAAGCCAATCCCATGACTAAGGTTAAGCGGAATTAACGTTTTAGTAAGAAATTACAAGACAATGGATATTGGTAGCAATAAAAAGATTTTGTAATGCATATTTCTTGAAATGAACTTTTCAAAATATATAAATATAAGACTAAAACACTCTTGATGAAGCTTACCTCATCAAGAAATTCTTACAAATGTTGAAATCTTAACAGTTATTTTAAAAATTATTTAAAAGATTGGGTGCTTACAGATACAATACTCGCCAAAAGTGTTTGTCGGCTTTCTAACGAACGAACGTCGAACAAAATACAATAATTGTCGAACATTTTTCGAACAAACTTCGAAAAGCTCTCCAACAAATTAAAAACGTACTAAAACTTGGAAACGTCCCGAACATATTTCGAACACAGTTTTGAATTTATCGAACTTACAGCACTGGTTTTTGCCTTTAGTTTGTGTTTAATTTAACGAATTTTGTTTAAAACAAGGTCGATGGATTGCGATACCATGTGCTGTCGACCGTGTTCGCTGTATGTGCACTTAATACTAATTGCAACTAAATGTTCAAAACGTTTACCTGCCACTCTTAAAATTAGAAAAGTTAATAAAAGTAACAACTGTAAATAACACTTATATCTAGATGTCGAAAATTTGTTTGCATGACAGTAAAGCCGTAAAAACGACTGTTGCTTGCTCGCGACTCGCTCGAAACAAATTTGTTCTTAAGTATGATTAATTGAAATAGTTCAGAAAGTTGGAGTTACCCAGTAGGTAATTTGCAACCATTAATTATTTGCACGGCGTGTTCTGGATTTTCTTGGTTGCAGGACTAATACAAAACCTTATAACAACAACGGCTATAGCTTAGGAATGGTTGGACGATATCCGGAATTTTTTAAATTGGTTGCGATTTATCATCAGCGCCGATGTGTTTACCCTACCTAGTTGAACTATTAACTATTTGTACGGCGCTTTGTGTGCTTGCAAATGTTATACGTTGGTTCCGCAAACATCTATACATTTTGTATATTTACTGGGACTTTTAATGTTTATCGTTCGTGACCAATAACTTTTTCAAAAAACTTCCACACCACCAAGAAATGTTAAGATCTATTTATCATTACTAAGCACAATTTGCTGTAAAATAGATTATACTATTTCATGGCTACAGCAATAATGCAAAATTTTCTTACAACGGCTATAGCTCAATATCCTTTGAGCCGATTTTTTTTCATTCATTACGTTTCGCCATCGGCACATAACTGTAAAACATCTGTGTATATAATTTTCCAAGAGTAGGGATCAAGAACACCAACATTTAGGTTGACATTGAGTTTATAAAATGTAATTGCTAAGCTTATATGATAAACATTTTCATAGTGCATGTGACATCAAATATTGCACCCGTAAGCATAAATAAGCCAAGAACCCTTTTGGTTTTTGGAGAACAGTTCGTTTAATTTTACTTTTATCAGTTATTGTTTTGGAGTAATTCGTTATGTTTGGCTCAACATTTGGCTGTGCGACTTCGGCTTGTTAGTTATCCTTTGCTGTGTATCTAAGCGTTGTTCATGCTTTGTAATGTCTAGCCAATGATTAACAGTCGACGCTAAATATATCCGTCCTAGCAAAGTATTTGCTTTCGATATTACAAGATTTACAGTAGCTAAACATAATTAATATGTTATGCACACATATTATCAGAATTTACGTTTGTGATGCCCTGCTGTTTATGTATGACATCGTAAAATTTATTATGGCGGAAATTTGAAAGTTGTGGATATCTTTTGAACGTTTTATGAAGAACGCACGAAATTTGCTTAATTTTGGAAAATCTTTCTACTAAAATTCTCTGTCAATCAGTATCTTGTTTGGTTTCATTTTAACCTTGTTCGTAATTGATATCAAGATTGAAAAAATCCTGGGGATGCGAAAATCAGCGTGTATCCGCTAGAATGTAATCGTTGCCTTCTAAACGAAACCTATATCACAAGGATAAACGGTATCTTTATCCTTATGTAAAGCTACGTAAAATAAATGAAAACTTCTGTTCACTTAGGAACGCACGTGCCGCCCGCATTAATTCCGAAAGGTTAAATTGCATGCTTGTCCAAGATAAACGTCGGACGAGCCTGTAAACCTAATGATGGTTTTTACAATTACTGTTTATTTTAAGATTTAAAATCTTAACACTTTCCGTTTGCTTTTATTAAAATTGAACATTGAGAGTAGTTACGGTACCTGGGCATGCTGACATTAATAAATTTGTACGGATTAAACGATAAATCAGATGAACTGCAGTGATACATTTCAAGCAAATAAAAATTTGTCAACTGCGCAGTATTGAATTCTTTCTTTTTTCAGTTTGTTATATACATACAGACACGGACAGAGATAAGTGTTCAAAAAACGAACGCAACAACGGTCGTTTATGAGCGAACGTTATAAAGTTCGTTCGGGTTCGCTTTTATGAACTTATTTTTGTCTACGACTGTACATGTTTTAACAATCGAGACAACCAAGCAATACAAAAGTATACAAATATACCAAAATAGAAAAATACATAATGTATTTAACTGATACGACCACATAATTATGTCAATTTAACACAGATATAGAAGAATAATGTATAAACAAATTGCGCCGAACAAACTCTATTAAACGTAGCAACAACATAACTTAAATCGCGCAACTGTAATTATATTAGGTCACTTGGCGTAGCATTGTTACTGTTATTGCACGAATTTAGGGAGACTTTAGCTGCAGTGTAACAAACGTCGACAATGTAGCTACACTTACACGATGTTGAACGTCTTTTCAGTGCCGTGTAAGCTTCAGTGTCATGTAGTTTTACCGACGTGTACGCATCTTAGTGCGAATGTTGTAATACTGCTTATATTTACAACCCCATGACATAATCATGTGGGAATTATCATTGCTTAATGAAAACTGCTTGAGATTATTTTTGAAAAATTAAATTTCATTGTTCACAGACGCATTAGCACGGCAAATTAATTTGAAAAATTGAGATTAAAAACCTTTTTAATACGATGCTTTTTATCTTCGCTTAGCAACTAGGAACTGGAACCTTTTTATAAACATTGAACTTTTCACTCAAAATTTGCCCTATTACGTGTTTATGTTCAACAACTGATAGATCACAACAGGATTATTTACATGTGAACAAGCTGGTACAGCTTTGGCCGTGCATATTTTGTGAACAATGTCGAATTCGCTTAGGTTTGCCAAAATTTTTAAATTATATAATGACCCTTATTATTACATATAAATTGTGCCCTTCTTACGTATCTCTGATGCAAAAAATTGCTCATTAAGCTTCATGAATTATTCCACATTGTAAAAAAAATTTCTTTTCTGTACTTAAAAATTCTGATTAGTTTTACGCTGAAGTTCTGTTTTGTTTAGCTTTACGATGACGTTCTGTTTTGTAAATTCTTTGCCACCTCTTCATAGTACACACCAGATTTGACCACTGCTCATTCGATGTTCGCTCTTCTATCGCAACATAATTGTAACAGTGTTCGCTTGAAAGTAGAAAGTTATTTCTGGCGCGTATTAGAAATCCTGCTTTTCAATTTCTTGAAATTGTGTTTTAGTTTGTAGCCGTGCTTTTTCAGATGCTGCGTTGGGATTCGAAAACTTCTCGATATTCTTGATCTCGTCAAACAGGTAAACTTTGTGGCTGTGGTGTTTTCGACTCTAATCTTTTTTTAGCTTGATGATAACTTACTTGGCTCGCTTCACGACCGGTTACCTGTATACACTTAAGATAACATTTCTTGACGGATTTGTTTTAATATCATGTTTGAAATGGAGTGAACGCAGCGAGTGGAACTTCTAATGAAAGTGTAAGTAGGAAAAATCGTGAAAGTTACTACTCATAACCCATTTTCGGGTGGATAGATTTCGGTAAACTTTTTATATAGCAAACGTGATGACGATTCGCCCTTTAGTTGATCGCTAAGAACTTCGATCTTATCTTCAGGGTCAAAATGGACAAAAACTCATTTTTAAGCGTGATTATTCAATTCTGGTCATTCGGGTATTTGTGTTTCGCTGCCCATATCTTGCGACAAAGGTGTCACTTTACAAACCGGAGACCACTATCCTAGAAGAATTTCCAAAGCGAGAACTACAAATTTACTGCACTTAGAAATTTCACAGACCACTCCCTGGGTTTCTGTAAACCCGAATTCTGCTCGTCGCTCGTTTTGTGTCATAAATATAGATTTTTCTATTTCTGGTATATTGCGTGTTGCTGCTTTCAAGTGAGTATGCATAAGTTTATAAATAATGCTGAATGCGATAGTTTTGTGTAGGTTTTGGGTTTAATATAATAATGTGTTTGTGCAAGATTTGTTTATCGTACACTAACCAAATTTTTTGAAAGGCAGTATAATAGTTTTAAGCAATATTTACTTAACTATAAATGTATAGCCGTTGAAACTCGAGTTTCCTATATTCCTATATGAGAAGCAACATATGTAACCTTGTGTTACCGATGCGACGTGAGCTCTAAAATAATAATAGGCGTGGCACGTAAGTACATATAAGTTTCGTGTTATCAACACATTATGCAGCTCACAAACTGAACTTTTTCCACATTTTAGACCAACATAATATATTATTTGCATTAAATTACATCCATTCCTATTACATAGTATCACTTTATACTCGCGGATTTTAACGATATGTGTCAAAAATATTCCAGGTTAACGATGGTCCTTTCTTAGAATTCCTCAGAATCCTAACATGGCCATTTTTAAAGATAATGGGAAATTTTGGTGTTATTCGACTCAGCTTAAGAGGGCCGTTCAGAAAAAACATACGTTTCGGTCGTATTTATGACGATTTTTAAGGTAACAATTATGGTCCCTTTTAGTAACCTTAAATTGTCGAAAAAATTATGAAAGAGGTATAATTTTGTATATCATTTCAATCCCACTAATGAGAGGAGTCGAACCGTCTCAAAACAAACTGAATGCGATCGCGTGATTAAATGCGATTATATGCATTATACATGTGTTATCGCATACTTTCATTTATGCGAAAATCTAAGCGTGAAGGCTAATCCTAAGCTTTACTCGAAGCCTAAAGCGATAACACATGTACCGATTCAGCGGATTTAGGCTCTTTTTGGCACAGCTGAACAATGCTGTTCGAATGGTATATAAAATTACACAGAATAGAATAATTTTTTTCGAAAAATTTAGTTACTATTTATTGTAACTCACGAAAATTGAAAATTAGTGATTAATCGTGGCCCAAGTAACACTGAGACGCGTTACATTCTAACGTTTGAAAAAAGATCATCGTAGAGCGAGGGGTTCGGGAGTGGCACCCCCCTCCGCCCGACTGAGGACTAGTGTATGTTTCATATAGTGACCTTAGCTTAGGCTAAGCCTAAGGCTTCGGCTTAGTATATCGAGAACGGCATGGCCTGCATTTTATTTCCGCCCCTCAGAGTTACTTGTGCTTTTGGGGTCAAAATGAACATTTTGTGAACAGTTTTGTTGAGCTATGTTACTTACGGGTTTTGGATGTCCTTAGCAATAGGTGGTGCCAGGATTTATTCAGAGTTCGAAAATATCCATGGGCAATAAATATAGCGTTTTTAGTGGTCTGTATAACTATTCCTATATTTTATGTTTTAGATGGGCAATGAATGTCAAAATTTCAAAATAACATATAAGTGGTTAAATTTTTTTGGGTGGGTGAAGATGGGGGTTGGTGGCCAGTATGGCTGCTGTCTCATGCAGCCTCTACATGTTACACTAATCGTCTGAAATGATTCTCGCCTTTCGAACGAGGACCAGTCGTTTCTGTAATGTGCTTTATAATGTATAAATCATGCTGTTTTGGCGTGGCTTCTGCTTACCAGATGCATAAATATTGCAGTTGTCGCAGTCACTGCGCTAGTTGCAATTAGCTTATTACAATAATTTAGGACGTGGAAGCACTCCTGTATGTTTAGAGTTCATCCAGTCTTTCGAAGGTTCAGAAGTAGTGTTATTTGTGTTTCTTCCTGTACTGTTATAAAAACGGTGGTCACAAGATTTCCTGTCGCTAAATTATGTATTCTCTGTTGCCACCAGACCTTAACCGTTTCCATAAATAAGGTCACAAAAATTATGTAACTCTGTCGCAGTTGCGTCGGAAATTTGCGTCAGACTCTGCCAGAACCAATCAGAACTTTTCTGTTTTCATTTATTTTAAAATTTCAGACGGAGAACGCGCATCGTATATTTAAATTTGAAGAGCGGATGCTTGAAGAAGGAGGACTGTCAGGTTGACGCGATTTGTAGTATATTTTTTGTGATCGTTCCCAGTAGCATAACTGTCTGTGATCTGTAGTATAACATTCCATATAAATTACGTTATTCTTGTGGACATTTTATTAATTATATGTAACATGGTCTAATTTCATGAGTGAGTGTTCAGCTAACTATTGTAAACTCAGAGGATTACAATCGAAAACAAAATGATGTTCGTCTGATTTTAGTGTCAAGCTCACAGGGTCTTCTTTCCCTGTCGACTTCGCGATGCCCGTTTCCTCCGCTGTGGTTTCGCTAGATCGTGGTTAGGGACAGTAAGAATCTCGTTAAGTCATTCATGCGCGTCACAAATTAGATCACGAGGCATTTGGCTACCTTAACAGAATCATAGCGATTCCCACTGTTGACCGCGCTTGGTGAATTTCTTCATTATCAGTAGGTGACAGATGGTTTTTTCGTCCTTGTGGGTGCAACGCGGAATTGAGAGCGATTTCATGTTTCTTGAACACAAAGCAACGCTGATATTCCCAATCGAAGTTTTAGATGCTCAGTTATATCCTGTCTATATGCACTATAATAGCGTACTACATACATGACTATTATATTGTTAGATATACATTTATAGAAAATTTTTCGATTCTATCTTAATTCGGATACTTATGCTTGTAAGTAAACCTATAATAATTGGGAAAGAGATGTATTTTACATGTGAGCGGAATAAAAATTTGAATTTAGAATGAAACATTTCGGAATGAAAAACTGAATTGGGTTTCGTACAAAACTTCTGTGCATATCCTGCCTCACTAGACAAAATGGTAGGGCACTGATTTGCGTTCAACGGTGCATCGATATAAAACAACCGGCTCATGTCACTTTTAGGGTCCGGTTGTTATATTGTTATAAAAAGAACAACTTAGAACAGAGGATTCGAGAGGGGGCGGAATTGTGGCACCTTTTCCCAACCCCGACTTAAACTTTAGCGTTTACGACCATTTATTTTTTCAATAGAGAAAAGGCTGAGGTGGAAATTTATAGGAACTCTCAACGTTCCAAGAAAATTGTAACTACCAGAGTTTATTTTCGCTTTGTAAAGATACGGCGTGCTATGTTGGCATGTAAGTACTGTTGCTTTTACCGCATGCAGCTATTTCAAAAATCTATAACTCATTCTGACCTTGAAAACAAAAATGTTAGAATCTAAATTCCTGCACCAAATTTGGACATTTTTACCCATACAGTGTCAGAAGAGTAGTGAAACAATGAAACCAGGGTATTCAAATTTTTCCTCACCTCCGACATTTTAACAACGTACCAAGCTAAAATTGTGGACTTTGGCTTATATGTAGCTGAATGAGGCTTTTGAGACAAAATTTTGTGTAGCAAAGTTAAAGTTTTCATTGATGTTTTGATCAGAAGTCTTTATAATATCAAAAGACACGCCGTTATGGCCAAAATAGCAAATTTCCGTTCTGTCAGATTGGTAATATATTGATCATTAGCGCAATCCAGATAAAGTGTATGCAGAATTTTACTACTTGTTAGATAATTAAATTACCAAAATACGCCAATCCGATGTTTAGTATTAGCGAACAAAGTAGGTTTTTGCATAATTATTTATTACTCTAGCTTGAACAATCTCTGCCGTGCGCCTTCTATAGTTCGCCTTCTACTATCACTAATCGAATTAATTGTTAGTAACGTCCTTTATACTCCTGAACATGGCTGAAAAAACATTTCATAACCGGAAGAAGATCAACACATATATATATATTACAATTTTATCATACCAAATATAGAATCTTGTGCATGGATGTTTAGGGAAACGTGCATATTGTATGTTTACAGTTCTATAATAATATAAACAATAAATACTGTCTTGTTCAATGGAGGGTTAACGTTAATATGTTAAATGCATGCTCATGCCTCGTTTGTTTACGGTCCTTCCTCGAGTTTTTATACCTACAGTAAACTGAAGTGTTCAAGGACACCCACTCACGACTTTTTTAAAGATTATTTTGCTTAAGACAATCACAACTACCTGTTAAGCATAAATGCCTGCCAGACTATTATGTAGTTTAGCTTACCGTTACTAATAGTAAGTTGTTTTCTGTGCAGCATGCTGGTAGAAAACAGTTTTGGGGAAGAAATGGGCCGAAATTGACTGAAATCCATGAGTAGCTTAGCGGTGGCATGCATTTGTCTGTAGCACTGAAAATTTTTTCAACCTCTAAACCACGTAGCCCGCGCCGTAGCCTACTTGAAGGTCACCGGTGAGCTACGATGTGATTGTGATTACTGAACCGTAATTACGAAAAGTATAAAAGCGAAGTGCAAGATATGCTCCACACGATGAGAAGTAATCGTAACTCATCATGAGCTACAATGCACGAATTTTAAAATCCAAAGTGCGGAAATTGGCAAAAATTGGGGGTGGGGAATTTTGAGTTTTTAAAACTTTCAGCAATTCATGACTCAAACGAATTCGCACAATTTTTCGCCTTCCCAGTTCCCAAAATTTACACACTTTCCAGTTGCCCAATAATTTGCAGTCTTCCAGTTTCTCAAAAGGAGGTTTCCAAGCTTTCGCGTTTCCTAAAACTGCTCAAATATTCATGTTTCCTAACAGCTGCTATAGGAAAATTTAGCGCTGGAAAAGTTTTGGGAGCGTGAAAGCTTGGAAAATATTGAGAAACTGCAAAATTGGGAAATTTTGGGAAACCAGAATGCTTGGAAATTTCTATTTTTCAAAATTTCACTTCACTTCCACAAAAATTTCACTTTCACGTAGGGGAATATCACAATTTTCGGTTTTCAGGAATTTTCTCGGCAGGAGGTTTCGCAACTTTACAGTCTCACAAAATTTTGCCACATTCCAGTTTCCCAAAAATTCTTGCAACGGGCAATTTCCAAAACTTATTCGTTTCCCAAAGTCTCGAAACATCATTTTTCTAAAGCATTGTCGTTTTCAAAATTTGTAGTTTCTTTTGATTTTCAAGATCAATTTTTCAGCTTTCATGTTTCTCAAGATTGTTCCAACGGGAGATTACCAAAATTTCATGATTCCCAAAAGCTTCTCAACTTGAAATTTGAAGTTCTCTAAATTTACCAACATTTCAATTTGTTAGCTTTTGTGTTTCCCAAAATTTCACCAGAGGTTGCCCAAATTCCATAGTTCGTAAAATCTTCCCAATTTGAAATTGCTAAACTTTCAAATTTCCAATATTTCCTTTAGAAAATTTCGGAACTTTTCCATTCACTAAGATTATGCGTTCCAATTTCTCAAGAATTTGAAGCTTCCCAACTTTACCCTTTCCAAAAATATCACTATATTCCGGATTTCCAAAATTTCCCAAATGTTTTATTCCACAATCCTACGGCATTGGATTTAGTCTTGATATTAACAGCAAAACTAACACACTACATCTCCGACATTACTAAGTTCGGACTCGGTTATATAGTGTTGATATTTGATTCCTAGGGGCATTTTGATGTTTTGTAAAAGCATATTGGTCGAATTTTCTTTAACATCGCTTTTCTGATCTAATGTATAGTGATTCGTTCACCGGAACTATAGTTGTTAATTAGTTAAGTTACTCTTAATACAGTTTGCTTTTCTTTATGTTTTTACATGGTGTCTTGTTCTGAAGTAGGATGGACGCTGACGACATCGGGAATTAAATGAGTCAGGAAACTTCGTTATCTTATACGGACTTCGAGTATTTGGGTAGTAATATAACGGTGGCAGATTTTAGAAGGCATGTGATATATATATTTACGAGTGTTATCGATTCGTAACCATATATATCTCACTATACCGACACTATCACCTTTATAAACACTAAACGACCACTCCTAAAACAGTGCCAGCCATAGCCATAAGAAATTATATGTCTGATTCACATGGTTTATATTCCAAATATATAAGCAAGTATTAAACATAAAACCGCAAATTTTTCCGGAAACAGGTTCAGGGAATAATCAGTATTCCAGTTCCGGTGAATATCGCGTTCTGGGTACGGTTCCGGCAAATGGTAAAGCCGGTTTAAAATTTTCCAAATTTTTTGCTCCAGTCTTATGTAAACAAATATGCGTTATATATACAGTGATAAAGTTCCAATACAACCAAACATAAGAGAGATATTAACTCAGCAAAGTGCTCTGTGAATGCAGTAGGAATATTTCATCCTGACCCTGTAGGAATTGTTTATCCTCAGCTTACGTTAATCAAGCAAAGCAATGTGGATGTTGTGGGATGATGGACTGGTTTTTTCTTCATGCGTTTGACCATCATTACCGAGGAAGGTTTCTATCGGTTATCAATTGTGCTTTCAAATATCGGGACGAGCTCAACCGACAATGGCTCGTGTTTTTCTAACAATGTAAAATGTTTAGTAATCACCACCTTGAAACTAGTTATTGTAGGACGATAACACTAAAATACGCCAGTGACAATCACTCTAGTGTATCGAGCAGTGCGGACGTTAGCACGTTGAACGGGCACGTTAGCTCGTGCTTCGGAACCTTTTGTAAAGTTAGTCCTAATATTGTCCGTCTGTCATAAATACACGAATCCCTATCCAACATCAAATTATTTCGAAAACAACTACCGCTCCGTTAGCTGCTCGATTGTTGGCATGCCACGAATACCTGAGTTGTAATTTCACTAAATTTTTTTATAACTTTCGAAAATAACAATATAAAACAAAATGACTGTAATAGATACAGGGCCACGTCTATTGACCTGATCCACTCGTCTCCGTCGGTACTGTAACAAGAGCCGTGAACCGCTGTACCGATGCATTATTCAGTAACTAGCACAAGCTTTATATTTCGCTACCCCAGATATAAACTTTTCGATGAAATGTTAAAACTCCAACAGATCTCCCATCCTCGTGTTCCCAAATACTCGCCCGGTCTTTACCTGTGAGGACGAAATAATTGCACCGCTAATGATAAATGCCGAAAATGTTAAAGCGTTCGATCGCCGAGTTGGCCGGAATTACATGCAATATTATTAAATTACACAGACGCATTACAAGGACATTAAATGAATAGGCACGCTCGAATATTCGACCCCAGATTTTGTGCGAACGCTAACAAAGGCGTCTACCGACCATCCAAAACGCTCAGGAAATTTAATTGACAAAAAGGGGCTCCGACGAAGTATACCATTACTGGTCCTCCAAACCATGCTTCTACCGAACATCATGTTGACAGAACCAATGATGCCGTGTTCCCCACGCCGTAAGCTAACGCTAATACACTTTAAAGATGTGTTAATTATAGGCCGTAATCGAAATTAAGAGTATCGTAGCTGTTTTGCGATAGCTCCAATACTTGGCCTTATTATATTTTATGCACTAGAACCAGTTCTGGCCCTAAGGGATCCCAGCTGCGCTACCATTCACCGCTGTGGTGCCCAGATAACTCCGGCTTCCCCGACTCCCCAGTAACCGTTAGTTAATCTAAGGGAACTGGTTAGCTTAGTAGGCTGCCGGCAGATTTACCAGGGTCTTCGCCGTGCCCCTATGATGGCCTACGTTTCTAGATGTATGGCGATCCGCTGAATGAGGGTCTATCCTTAGTCCTGCTCACAGGCAGTATTAAGGCTGACCCGCCTTTCCCTCATTTACACTAAATCTCCAAAATTCCCATATTTCCGGGTACCGGTGCTTACAAGAATGGGTCTGCTTTTGGTTACACCGGATTTACCCAAGCCGTGCCTTGCAGAGTTGGAACCGGGTCAGTTTGGGTCACTTTTTCGTTCTGGTCACCGGGTCAGTACCCTGATCCGGTGTTGACCCGGTACCGAGACAAATTTTCAACGAACAGACCCGGTAGAGGCCCGGAAAAATCGATGAAGCCGGTTTCCGCAACACGTAAACACGTCACGAAGTACAACCACAACCCATGTTAAAACATGCCGTTGAACAGTTTTACTGGTAGCTAAGACACAATTCAGGATGAGTCCCGTGCACATGGTTTGCACAAGAATATACATAGATATATATTTATTTATAAATATTATACATGGCATATAGTTTGTCATTGGCCGTGGCAGCTGACCCCATACCTAATTATGTGTATCGCACCATATTTTCTCCGTAGTGCTTTTTATTTTCAGGCTTTTAAAATGGACCTAAACGAAGTATCAAAAAATGTTAAAGAAAATAAATTCACACTATTTGAGTCTGGCGCGCGTAGCGCAGCATGGAGCCGTTTTCGGAAGGTTAAGAATGCTGAGGGAGTGGAACTTTTTGGGATTGCCTGCTGCAAAGACTGTCATGTTTGCATATACTACAAGAAAAAGGTGGAAGGAAAAACGATTGACTATGGAACCAAAAATCTGCTGGGACACAACAGTACTTGCAAGGCGGGAAGCCATCAACCAGGAGCAGGAATAAAGTCCTATTTCACGTCAAAAACTGCCAGTATCCCTCGAGAGGTGTCAGGCAACATTAAGCGAGCGGAAGCTAAGATGATAAGCTCATGTCTAGCGTCGTTCAGTATGGTTGAGAATCCCGAATTCAAGGATTATTCGCAGCTATTGATCGAGATTGGAGCCAAATACGGAAAAGTCCCCGTGGAAGATGTAATCTTCGGAAGAAAGACAGTTCAAAAGCAAACGCTGCATATGGTGCATGAGGTTAAGCTTAGAATCAAGGACGCGATACTGCAACCCGTGACGAACAATTCAATAGCCATTGTAACAGATCTTTGGACGGATAATATTGTCCAAAATTCACATTTGGAAGTAACCGCGTTTTGGGTCGAACAGTCTGGAGATGATAAGTCGACGTGGTAGCTCAAGCACGCCATGTTAACTTGCGAGCTATTTTGGCAATCTAAAACGGCCGAAAACATCGAACACGCTATAGACGCATGCCTTGAAAGCTATGACATGCAGCCCCACCAGATTGCGGTAACAACAGATAAAGGTGCAAATATTGCCGCGACTGCACAAAAACTTCGGATCGATTGTTCATGCCACCGCCTACATACTGCATTTGAAACAGCCTGGGCTAACATTAAAGCAGCCTACCCACAAGTGAGAGAGTTGGATGATGCCTGCCACCGATTAGTGCAATACGTCAAGAAAAGCGCGGACATACAAAACAGGCTTGTCATCACACTGAAACAAGATAAGACATTAACGTTTGAATACCGTTTACCATCAAAATATTAACAAGTAAAGTTGTCAAAAAATTAGTTTTTGGAAGAGTCACGTTTGAGTTAGACATAGATTTGTTTTACGGAAAAACGAATCACAGCCGTTAAGCTTTGTCGAAAATATCGAAACAGCCAAAATATCTTTGTATTATCGAAAATCAAAATGACATCAAAATTTCCAATGGCAAACGCAAGATTAAATCCTTCGAGTTTGGAACCTGTGTATGACTCAAAACGGTGCAGATTCCAAATTCTACGCATAAACTTATGCAATAGTTGAAATGTTATGGTGCAAAGCAGCAAAAATCAATACGATTGGGCACTATTAATCGAACAGATAATTCAACTACAACGTAATCCCGATACTTAAAACTTCGCTAGTTTTGTTTGCTAAAAACGACAAAACGGTCTGATAAAACCAAAGGTACTGCGGTCTAAAAATGGATCTGTTTTTGTTACGGCCCTCAGGCTGTGACATTGTTATTGGATTTGTCTGACTACATCAATTTCAGCTGTTATAAATGGGTAGTTTTCACCAACTATGAGTTTGCAGGGTTTTCTCGCCTAAGGACTATTTCAGTGAAAGGCAGTTACAACATAGGCTGTTTGCCGACCGTCACCGTATGTTAAGGTTAGGAATAGGATTTGACTTAAGAAACACTCGCAGAGTTCTAGCCCCTTCTTTTATTTTGAATTTGAATGTTAATCAACAAAGTGTATACGCATACGCATTAACTGTTATTTGAAAATTACACAATTTCTGTTTAATACAATACAATATGTGCAATTTGAAATTGTGCATTTCATGTAATTTTCTCCGGTGGCATCCCTGCATAACTAACGACTATTTGCAACGACCGTTTTAGGTGGAACAACCAGGCCATGGAGAGCATTGGTTAAAATGTTCCTATCTGTCTTAAGAAATTTGACAGATGAGCAGAAAACGCTGGAGAATATGCTTCGATTACGTATGAAGGAGAATCTGGTTAACGTCATTGACCGAGGTCTGCTGCAGGAATTATACGACTTGCACAATTTGGCCTCAACTGCTTTCAACATTCTGGAGTACAGTCAAGCACCGACGTTACCAAATGTCCCGTGTTTCTATCTTCTTCGAAATTCGAGGGCAACAGCAACTGCTACTGACAGTCCATGTGTTCGGCGTGCAAAGAAGGAACTCGTCGCTGCGATTGATAACAAGATGTGGACAAGCATCACACAGCTTCATTGTGCCGCTACATACGTCGACCCGGCTCTGCGCGAATTTCTATTCTGTAGCAACCAAGGCGATCGCGAGCTGTTCAAACAACAAGCTGTTGGTTACATCAAACAGTTCTGCTACCAACTGCAAGGCGAAGCGAGAGCACCAACAGAACATGACGAGAACCTGGACAATGCTGGACAATCGGTGGCATCCACATCACGTGACCCGCTGGCTGCCTTTCGAACGCAAGGCATCAAGCGACTCAAGACAACAGATCAGGCCTTGTCACAGGAAGAATTTTCCCGGCTGGCAGAAGAGGAGTTACGGCGATATGAAGTCCTCTAGGGACCGTTTGATAACGGTGATCCAGCAGCAATTGAATTCAACCCAGTTCCGTGGTGGGGCAGCCAGAAGTACAGATTCCCTATTCTCTCGGCGGCTGCCAGGCGAATTTTGGTTATACAGGGGTCAAGTTCGGAATCGGAACGGAGCTTTTCCGTTGCTGGCCGAATTACGAGAAAGGATCGTGCTAGACTTTCTGCGGCAACAGTGGAGGCGCAAGTGCTTGTCAAGCAGGCCATAAAGCAAAAGCTTATTAAGTAGCTTATCAAGTCATATGTTGTTTCTTTGTCATTTTGTAATAAACGTGAACAAAGTGTACCTTTATGTTAGCTTTTATTTTGGCTTACTTCATAAATTTTCTAGCATACTATTTTGGCATACTATTTTATTATAACTTTGTGTGTGGAATTTTCTTGTATTTGTGTTTGTTCTTCTACAAACTTCACAATTTTGGTAAGTAGTGTTCTGCACAGTTTCTTCTAGGTCAGTTTTCTGCGTCAAGACTTCTGTACGGAAACAATTAGTTCTTTTCAGAATTTCATTGACAAAGATTTTTTGTAGCGGGGTGGGTAGCCTCGCTCGTTATTCTCAGCTACGACACTAGATGGGCCATGTAGTAGAAATTTTAAGCCAAAAACCTATGGAGACGTTGCACCTTGCAGTACCACCGTTGGTTGAAATATCACTGCGCGACGTCGCGTCACTTTAAACTAGATATAACCTTTCATGAATTCACTTTGGGTAAAGCAACTGATTAAGTTTAAGCCGACAAACTGGTTGTCTGCCTAAAATCGGTAGCTAGGAAGTTTTCGCTATTCCTACTGTATTCTAAAAGAATTTGTCGTAACTGAATCCCGCCGTTCATTTGCGGTTCTACTTGTTTCATTTATATCTCATACAAGCTTCCTGCAACAGCTTTTAAGATGTGCTGTATAACACATTATGGCGCACACGTCCTTGTTCTTTGCATAACGTTAATTGCGCGTTACCTCTTTGAGGCAAAATTACACCTGGAGTGTGAGATACTAAGCTTCTGATTACTGAAGAAAAGGGTTGCATCAAGTAGAATGCCTGTTATAGTTGAACATTCACGTACTATCGTATATATGTGCTTGCGCATACTGCTCTAAATGTTGGCCAGTATATACTGCCTAACGTGCCAGTTCTCGCAGCGAGATATATGTCGTCATCGTTATTCTTATGGCTGAACGTTTGATAACAAAGTAAGTCGTCGTATCTGCTGGTTCTGAGCCAAGGCTATTTCTAACTGACTGTAATGTCGCATGGTAAATAAATACTTAGCTGGCAGCCCAATATGTTGCCAATTCTATTTTTCATTGAAATTTCTTGCAGTTTCGTATTTGAAGTCTCGCATGCGGCACTGCCTTCAGCAGAATGCATTTCACGTCACGGCAGTCACCGGCAGCTGTAAGGTGCAAAACAATGTGGTCTGTATTTCAGAAACACACCTTAACTTATGTTAAGGCTTTACCTTAAGCGAGATACAGGCACACAAGTGTGCATACGCTAAGGAGTGTCCTGAAAACGGAATAAGGTGACCATAGGGTGACATTTAAGTTAAGTGAATGTTTGCATGTTACTAGACATCCAATTTTCACGCAGCACCGGCAGCGAAGGAAAAAAGTTTTTTTTAACACACCCTATCTTTTTTAGCTTTACCCTAAGCGAGAACAGGCACACAAGGGCACACGCAAGGAGTCCAAACGATTCCAACTTTTTTTCCCCTACTTGCACTTACGCATCGCATGCCAATAACATTTTGTCTTTTACCATTGTCCTTTAGTGTCGTCGCCATAAATATTGTAACAGAGCGGATACTCTTACATTTATGCTGGACCGGGTCACGTGTCTGACCGGGTCACCTGGTCAAACTTTGTTCGGGTCACCGGGTCACATTTCACTGACCCGGTTCCAACACTGGTGCCTTGTCTTAAAAAGCGTGGACTCTTAGAGACACCTGGGGGCTGATCCCAGAGCCCTTTGTCTTGTTCGCGTGCGCCCTTAGGTGAACGGTTGAAAGCCTATACATTTTAGGCTAGGGTTCTTTTCCATTATCCCCCAGCCCGCGTTTGCCCGAAAATAGTAACATTCTGAAAATTTTGGTATTTTTGTGATCCTCGAGACCTCCCCTGATCATTTCAACCAAAAAATCGATTTTTTAAAATTTTAAATATTTTCCGGTCGCTTAACCAAAAATTTTTCTTAAAATTTGGATTTCACTATTTGACACAGCTTGACGAGCTGAGTCTAATCGTGATATTTTAACGAGATCCGATAACCTTACCATAAGTAATGGCCAAAAACTTTTCAATTGTGAGCCTCTCAGTATCCGATAGTTTTTGGCCATAACTTAGGATCTGGATACTGGATCCCCTTAAAAATAACACAATTAATCTCAAAGCTGCGTCGAATCGTGGGTAAAACTCTAATTTTTAACAAAAAATTTTTTGAATTTCCGAGAGGGGACCTTTGGTACCCAAAAAATCTAAAATATTAAAAATTCCATTTTTGGTTGAAATGATCAGGGGAGATCTCGAGGATCACAAAATACCAAAATTTCCTGAATCTGACCTTTCGTTCCTAGCTCGTTCCTTTGGTGCGATTCCAATTACCTACTACTTCACTGTCAGGCTTTGTCTTATCTCTATGTCACTGATTTTCCCTATTTCGTTTTGCACCAGGCTGAGCCTAACCCGAAGCTCGTTTTATTGAATCTAGATACAGTGTCTTTTCGCTAATGAATACAGATGACCACTTCAACTATTTATTCATTTATATACAAGTACATTTATGCCCAATATTGCACTATAACTAATACCACTTTACACAATAAAATACCCAAAACGACGATTCATCCCGTGATATAATTTCCCTTCAGGTTTACTCCCACTGTATCAAATTCGCCCCCCCCCAAAGTAGGAGTACGAGCGCTCACTGATTTTCTCCCCTCTGCCAATGCTCATGTGTCGGTTTGTTCTTTAGGTTCATACTTTCCTGCATATTCACAGTCTGGAATCACCTGCTGCGAGCGCCTTGTTACAATTTGCATGCCAACGAGGTGAATTTCCATTTCACATCTTGAAAAACGATTTACACCGAGAATGAACGAGGAGCTAATGGGGTTACTTAACCTGGGAGGGCAATGCTGCGTCTCAGGGGTACAGGAAGACGTCGCCTGTCCTACCTACTATCATATGTTAAAAGTGAGATTTCGACGAGGATCCTTACAGTGGCTGCACGGCGTGAGAATCCACGTCTTAAATTTTTGATTAAGCTGGAGGGAGCGAGCTCTTCTACGATCTCACAAGGGCAGACACTCGACACAAGGAAGCAGTTTCGGTGAACTTCTAAGCCTGAACGATGTTCTAGGGTCGCAACTGACTCCACATCGCTCTTCGTCTACGTGACTTTCGGACCCTCTGGGTAACACTACGTTTTCGGTCCGTTGTCATTTGCAGAACTTCGGTCGCTCCTTAAATAATAATTTTAGAAAGAAAATCCTGAACTATGAATCTTGCATTCAATAAATTTTGAAAACTGCCTTTCCCGATGAAGCTCGAGTAGGAGCTGGTGGGAAGAAACATCCGAAAGGTTTTGACACACTTACTCCGCTTTGGAGTAAGAAAATCTGTCCAACTAAAGTTAGTATTTCTCTAAAATGTGGCGAGACTCCATACCGTGGTTTCACGGTGTGAGGGTACCCGTCCGAATTTTGTATATTGGGTCCTGCTCACTAGTAAGAAGAGCTCAAGAGGACACGTACTCGAATTTTAATGGGGGCTTCATCGGAGGCCCAATTTTGTTACTCTGATGGCTCGGTTCTCCTCAACCTAGCTTGCAAAGTTTCCGGTTTTTTCTTCTGTACTATTCCCCGGACGTCATGCTCTTGCTTTCACATAGTCGCTCTGGCGATCCTGGAGCCACCCGCGCATCAACAGCTTATTGTGAACTTGCAGATTCTCAATTTGTTAAAACTACTGTTTACCTATTTGAAGCCCATCCTCCAGTAAAGCCGATTAAAAATACGATTTACTTGGGTTTTGGGTGGTGATCTAGCACATGGTCTGAAATATCATAAGGGCGATACTCGCACTTTTGGATTGGCTTCATTGGAATTTTCTAGTATAAACTAATTTCCGGTCGTAATCGCGGCTGTTTCCCGGTCGACATAAGCACTTTAGCTTGATCCCACGTCCCGTGACTCTACAAACTTAGCCATCCCCTTTTCTTCTTGTTTCCCACGAAACCCTATTCACATCACCTATTAGAAGAATTTCCACCCAACGGGCATATATACCAAAAATTTTACCCAATGAGTTTGGGAACCAGTCGAGTATGCAAGTGGGAGCTAATCGGAACGTGTTATTTTGTTAGCACTGACCCTTCTCTGGGGGCGATCATTTACGGGTGCGAGAAGCATCCGCCGGACACTCCAGTACCCGCAAAGGCAGCCCCTGCACATTAAAATTTGAACAGCAAAAACGACCAAGCGAGGCTCTCCGCCGTGGATGCACGGCGAGAGGCACACCTGTGTGAGTCAAAAAGAAAGCAAAGCAGAAGGAGTACGAAAACCAAGAGTCAAAACCCATAACTATTAACTGCTACAACCGCCCAACAGGAGCAGAACTACTTGGTTAAAAACACGAGTCGACTGGCTTGGACGCTGCATCAGGCCATTGCTTTTCATATCTTCTGTACACCCCCAGTTAAACGTCTGGCGTCATCTCTTTTTAGCTTGTTCCCAAAAGTTAGATTTCAAACCTAGCTCCATTAACAAAGCAAATTATTAAACAACATACACAACTAGCGTATCCTAAAATACAGAACAAGCACTCACAATGTAGCAAAAACAATATGCGTCCGCTGGTCACAATATACAACTTCGAGCAATGAGCTGGTGCCGCTGTTAATAGCAAAAGAATGCGCCAAACACCAGAGACGAAAAACAACCTAAACCTCGCGCTGGTCGGCCCAGAATTTTCAAGACGACAACATATATAAGCGCTTTTACGGTGCTTGAAAATCGTTAGAGTTTTAATATATTTTTTCATATTTAGGCAACGCAGAGTAGAAGGCGGCCAGGTGGCGGGATCAAGTTCATGCCCTGGCAGGTAGAAAAAGTTAAAGTTTTACGATAACCTTTTTAGTGGCTAGTTAGATGCCGTTTTTGAAGAAAGACGTCGTAAAATTTCGTGTCCCGAATTGGTCCGGTACGGACCCGTATGATTTTTCTGTGAATTAGGTTATACCAGACTCCGTGGTGGTGTGGAGTCCAAAAATTCGGGGAGTTTTGGTTGTCTTGTTGTCTTTTGAGGCTTAGAAAAAGGCCTGCTTGAACGCTTTAATGGGGTCCTTAAGTACTTACGGGTAGGGGTTAGGTGATCTTAATCGTATGATTGGGGACCCTTAGCGAACCCTAATAATGATTCTATAAGCCAGATTTCCCTTAACCCCTGGTAGAATTCAAATTTTGATGATTTAATAGTTTTCCCTAGTAAAATTGGTTTTCCTATCGAGTTCTGAGAAATCTGTTTTCCCCGAGTTTATATGCCGCAACAGCCTCTTTGCCAGTGCACATCGATGTATTCAAACCGCTTTTAGGTACATATTTATACGCTATTTTCGTAATTGTATATGGGTGCCAGAACAGTCCTTTCAGGATCTAAGTCGTACCAACCTATCCCAACTAAATCTAAACGAGAGTTCGATTCGATAGACCTGACCCGTCCTGACACACGCCACGCAGTACATCTTACGGCACGGGAAATACGGTATCTGTGACAGGAATGCGCACCGGAGTCTACCGCAAGGCATCGAGATCGAATAGCCGAAAGCTCTAATTGTGAAGAATTTGCAATAACTGTCCCCGGCCCATCCAGATGCGCATGCGTTCCTTCTACAAAATATCGCTAATATTCCACAATAATACACAATGATATTGCGCGTTTCAATACTTTCGGGTTGACTGGATACCCACAAATCGAGATCACGAAAGTTCCATGGTAGTGCGAAAATCACCCCACCCCGAGCACCTCGGGCAGGTGGAGCGTGATTGTAGATACACAATAAAATATGCACAACTTAATGCCTAAACGCTCCACCGGTATCTGGCCGCCCTTCAGGTTAAAGTTTTTCCGCATTTTTTGTCCCATTCTGAATATTTATAGTTTCCCCAAAAACTCGGGCTGTAACATTTATACGGTGTTATCGGCTCAAGCTGACGCTTCCGCAGTCGCTGGTAGTAGCAATGCAAATAGCATAAAACTCTATGAAACAAAAAGTCATGCCGCAGCTATTCACTATACTCTTTAACGACTTGTTCCTAAGTTCCGCAGCCCGTCGTCTTGGTCGCGATCGAACGCAACTGTAAAACACGCCAAGTCGTAACACGATCAGAAAAAGTGTAAAACAAAGTCATTAAATGACTATATAACGCTCGACTTAAGCGTGCATGACTATCGCTCTGACTAAAACTAAAACACGCCAGTAATGCACCACGCTATATTGCAACTGCGAGAGATGGCTTTTGAGTTGAAATTTTGTTGAATTTTATTGGTTGGAATTTTTAGTTTCAGGGTAATTGGAAGGGGGTCGGGAAAAGTTTAGCCTGTGAAAATTTAGGCAAAGCAAATTTAAGAAAATAAAATTAATGGTTGGAATTTTTAGTTTCAGGGTAATTGGAAGGGGGTCGGGAAAAGTTTAGCCTGTGAAAATTTAGGCAAAGCAAATTTAAGAAAATAAAATTAACGCAATTCTCCAACGCAAAACACGGAAACCACGTAGCTACGTTGAATCACGCCATGGATAAGTTAAAACTACAATATTATTTATCAAAGCTTTTTATATATTATAAATTTACCAAACTATTACAATGAAGCTTCGGTCGTGCGGTAGGGGTGCAGATGCAGAGCAGGCTACTGGGACGGACAGCCACGCTAGGGGCTACCCAAGTTGTAGGTTTATTGTCCGGGTGCGCGTCTGCGTGCTTCCCATATTACAAAACATACGCATCAACAAACGAAAATAATAATTGGGTGGTGGCATGGAAGACCAATATAGGACTTCCCGCGAAATTGGCGAACCCGATAACCACACAAAAGAAGAGGAAAAGCTATGGAGGTAGGGAGAAAGAAAGGGTAAAGAAAAAACGGAAGGTTAGATAAATTTTCGGAATGGGGGAATCGTGGGAAATAAAGAAATTTGGATGGGGTGTGAGGGATGGGGCTAAGAGAATGGGATATGGTTTAGGGCAGGGTTAAATGTAACAGGACCGGCCTGTTACGCTGGCCCTTACTTTATCAAGGTCCGTTAAAGACCCGACAAAGCCCGAGAGGCTGACAAGTAACGTTCTGACATGACCCGGACCGGCGTTGCGTTGTGCAATCTTAACCCTTGTAGCGCCATGGATTTGTACTGCTTGCGTATAACCTTGTCTGTTCTGTCCATTCATGTACCATATGCTTTTATGTGTCCAATCCTAACCGCTTTTCGTATGGTTCTGTTTGTGCGTCGTATTTGTCACGTTTTATATTGGCACAGACATTGACTCCAGGAGACGAGAAATTACGTGGATAGGACCGACCATAAAGAAATTTTAGGATTCATGGAGACTTCGACCAGGTCAGCATTTCTTGAGTACGTCAAGCACATAGGACCAAAATTACGACCGTCCGGGAATAGGAGGCCTCTCGGCCGCTCGCCACGCATCGAACGGCAATGGCTGTTCGCCGAATGACGAACAGCACTGGCACTAAAGTTCGTCGGAGAGTAGTCAAACACCAAAATATTTAATTTACTTAGCACAATCGTAACTTTCCTAGTGGTTAATCTAGGAAGAAAACAATAGGAATTGCAAAACGACAACATGGAGTTATTTAATAGCTGTCACGGTTTCAACGGACCGTAGCCGTCAACGGCTGGGAATTTGAACTTTGGCTCCGAATACTTTTCGGTGCAGAATTTAGCGGGCTTTCCAATGCGGTCTTTTGGAACAAAATCAGTCCATAGGTTACTAAGCTATATTAGTAATTTCACCTTCTACTCGTCTAAACAACCGCTGCTTACGCTTGGCAGGGTTGTTGTCTTCCCTCGATCATATCGATTTATCACGTTGCGAACCTGCTTTTGTCCGATATCTCCTCAGAACTGGAGCGAAGCTTACCTCGCCCTGTTTTCAATTTAACATGCTCGATTTAACCCGTTATTTTACTGTGGTACCGACACGTTTTGACTAAACCGTCTCCACAATCAATGCGTCTACCGAGTTTACAACTTACTACAATTTTCTACGAAAAGCCATATGCCGACTCTTCCGGTGTCCCTGCGTTGACTAATGGAATCTCCAGCCCAAGAATATCATTGTGTTACAGCTTGTGTCTTCATCGGCACATAAGAAACGGCGAAAGCCTACTCATAATCTTCATTCTTGCTAAAATCACTCAATCAGGAGTGCCCCTATGGTTCCCTCTTGTTTCAGGAGCAGCTCCGGCAAAAGTTTCATACACCATTGTGTAGCCCAGACATCAAGAATTTCAACGAGCCCTGGAGCCGTTTATCCGCTATACCGCGCGCCCTATCGTGCATGTCATTTGTTATCGTATACTATAGGAATTAATATCTAGTTTTTCTCAATTTGCAAAATAGTATTACTTTCTCACCAGCAATGAATACTGGCATGCGACGCATTGTCCGACTCGCCTATTATTGGTGAACACAGCGATGTGCAGCGGTCTTGATCTGACAATCCGTTGACCCGCGGTGACCCAGTCCAATAGTGTGCAAAAAACTTTGAAAATTTTATCCGCAACTCGAAAGTCTGCAAAGTACTCCTCATTGTATTCGCCTTATCGAGACGACTCCAAATATACCTGTCGGGTCTCCTTCCGCCCTCAGGATAAGCGCAAACAGCGCCCCTACCTTCGTCAGAACTCTCTCTAATTTCATCATTTTAGCACTTTTCTAAATTTGCCCGTGGGACTAGGGTATTACCCCTCATCTGAATCGCCTTTTTATGACGAGTTCAACGATCGCCCTGGCGCATCGTTTCGCAGAGCGGTTAGGTCAGGAGAGCCTGCCAAATCTCCCTATATGAATACACATAAATTGACCCAAGCGGGTCAGGACCTAATTTTCGGCACAACCACCTCGTGTTTGGTATCATTCGAACGGATTCTTCGTCTTGAGACCCAATTCGACCTCAGCCCACCAAAAATCCCTCGGGAACCCCTTGCCACCAGACCCTTCTTCTGCCCCGTTTGTTTTCTTTTTCTCTCTCTCTATCTGACCATTTCGGTCGTTCTTTTGCTTTGCCGTTCGCCTCGCTCTGTTTCTATTTCTTTCCTGCTTTCTTTTCCTTTCTGGCTGTCTGCCTTCTTCTCTGTTTTTCCTTTCTTTTCTTTCTCTCTCTCCTTCCTTATCTCTCTTTTGTTTCCTCCTCTCTGTCTACCGCCATTTTAATCCAAATATTAATTAAGGCAGTAAGATTAATATTAATAATAATAATTAGTAGAATTTATATATATAGATGTATATATAGCAGGGAATATGAAACAAAACGTAGACATATATGTTTATATAAATAATATATAGAAGTAAATATAATAAATACAAAGAGTTGCTAAAATTCGTAAGTTTTAGGGATTTTACGATTTTACTTTATATATTGTTACATAGGTATATAGCGGGCCAGGAGGTAGGTAGGTTTGGAGCCCTGCGGTGGCGGTGGGTCTCGGGCAGGGATCCTTCTGCCGGGTGGTTCCTCAAGGGGTGCCCCGTCCCTGGCCTTCGGAAGGGTACCGTCCCGTGGCGCGTTGCCCTCGGGAAGCTTGTAAAATGGTGTTGGTTATCGTAGCTGTTTTGGGATAGCTCCAATACTTGGCCTTATTATATTTTATGCACTAGAACCAGTTCTGGCCCTAAGGGATCCCAGCTGCGCTACCATTCACCGCTGTGGTGCCCAGATAACTCCGGCTTCCCCGACTCCCCAGTAACCGTTAGTTAATCTAAGGGAACTGGTTAGCTTAGTAGGCTGCCGGCAGATTTACCAGGGTCTTCGCCCTGCCCCTATGATGGCCTACGTTTCTAGATGTATGGCGATCCGCTGAATGAGGGTCTATCCTTAGTCCTGCTCACAGGCAGTATTAAGGCTGACCCGCCTTTCCCTCATTTACACTAAATCTCCAAAATTCCCATATTTCCGGGTACCGGTGCTTACAAGAATGGGTCTGCTTTTGGTTACACCGGATTTACCCAAGCCGTGCCTTGCAGAGTTGGAACCGGGTCAGTTTG